>JALLBE010000912.1:0-13950 GCA_036939795.1 Thalassiosira mediterranea
CAATAATGGGGTTTGTCGACCTTGTCCACTTGGATATACCTGCCAAGGTGGGGGTATTTGGGACATCCGTCAAAACTACTTTGTCGACAATGACCCAGAGCTCTGCGATGTGGGAAGATGGTGTGGCGATACCAGCTGGGGAGACATGGATGGAATGACGTGGAGTAATGCCTGTGAAGCAGGGGAATGCCTGATGCGGGGATCCTATCGGAAGCCATCATCTAGCGCAACAAGTCCTCGTCCTGAAATGCTCTCTGTCTGCTGCGAATACTTCAAGCGGCTCGATAGAAGCCCCCTTGATAAAATGAAGTGCAAAGATATACCCAGAGAGAATTGCCCAAAAAGTTGCGAGGAGGGCAAATATGCCAATGAAGAGAAACAGTGCACACGTGAGTACGCAGCATCCATTACTGATGTTTAGGACACTAATTTGCCTCGGTACGGTTTTCTCTCAACACTAATCCCATTTGTGAATTCAGCTTGCCCCCCTGGATATGACTGCCCTAAAGGAACAAATGCAAAAATTGCATGGTGCCCAGAGAACAAGTTCTGTGGGTCCATCGACTCATCTGGTGTCGACAGTCATGGCGGAATAGAATCTTGTCCTGGAGAAGCAGTCGAGTGCAAGAGAGGCAATGGGGTTTTGAAGTACTCCGATGAATATTACAACCTATGCAGCTTGGTCCAGTTCCGTCCAGCTTTGAGTGGTTTTATTCTGGATGATACTAAGGCACCAGGAATGGGTAGAAACGCAGTGTGTCCTGGGAAGAGAAAGTGTCTGCCGAAAGGGGAAAAAACCCTCGATGGCAGATGCCAATGTAAAGAAGGTTATTACCGGAATAAGGTCAAGAATGATTGGGCATGGAATGACTGCGTCAAATGTCCTGATGGGCACACGTGTGCAGGCAAAGATGCTCAGCCTCTCCTTTTGGAGAGCAACAATCATTATGTTAATACCCTTGGTACTATCAACTCATGTGGTGGGGCAACTGATGTGAATCGTGAGAAACCATGCAATGGTCATGGGTACTATTGGGTTGACAATGGAATTTATAATTCCGTCTGTTGTCAGTACTCAACTGTCAAGTATGGCGAAGAGAGTCCTATCCAGCCGAAGAGGGGTGGTGGTGGTACTTTGAGAACACAGTGTAAACCAGGTAGTTGTCTTGGATGCGATCCAGGTGCAACGAGAATTGATGGAGTCTGTACAAAGTGTGTTGGCTCAGACTGGGATGGCATTCATTGCCCAGGTGGTGGCTCGTGGATCAACGACAATCCAACAGACAAGCGCTTCAAAGATAATAAGCCTCAACTCTGCCCTGTAGAACACTACTGCAATGGGGGTGTTCCGCGACCGCAACCATGTGAACCTCGCGATGCTTGTCAAGGAAGGGGGTTTTATAGAGTGGAAGAGAGAAACGATTACCGCCAATCAGAGCTTGGCAAAAACGCTGCCATTCTGGTGGCACCGGTGAACACCTTTGAATCCAACCCATTTGTTGAAGGTGAGGATAAGCAATGGTTTTTGCTCATTTGATGTCTAGTGAGCTCCTCACAATAATATTCCTCCTTCTTGCTTCACGTTTAGATTCTTTTCCATCTGGACTGATCACACTTGTCAGGCCGGTACCCATGCTGGAGGATAATCATGCTACATCTGACCTATTTGTGTTGGTTTCTGATGACGTGGAGAATGCAAATAATAAAGAGGCCGAAATAGCAACCACATTTGAATCCAATCCACTTGACGAAGGTGAGGGAGCCGAGTTATGCATGTGACTTGTTCAATATGTCTACTTATGAATTCACATTTTCTCCGATCGTAAATCACTTTCAGCTTCTTTGCCATCTGACCTAATCTCGATTTCTGGGCCGATGATCATTCTGGACGATGATCATGCTTCGTCTGACCTCGTTGTATTGGTTTCCGATGATGCGGATAGTACAAATGATGAGACCAGAGTAGTATCAAAAGATGCTAGCTTGGCAATTGGCAGTCTGCCTTTCATCTCTGATGAGCCAGTAATCCGGAAAGGTCCCAATGATATCCCTGGCTCAATTGAAGACACAGTATTGGCAATTTTTTCTCCTGAATCACCCATCATTGATCTCCCCAAGACAGCATATGGCAACCCAAGCTTGATTGAAGACAAAGCAATTCTCTCCAGAAAAGCAACCCAGCGACAATTGGATATTGACAGTCATCCGAGACTTGGCCGTGCATCAACTGACACCGACCCTGAATATGGATTGCGATTGTATTTTCCAGGCATGATTGGAGACCAGGATAAATGGCAAGTACCAAACAACCATTTTACGTATGCATCCATTATTCTCAGTTCGATTAATCTCCTGTGTTGGCTTTGCGCAATTTGGCGCCACATCCACATCTTATTTATTTTCCTTCCATGACAAACTCTCATCTCCCAACCAAATTATTCAGGGGAGGAATTGATGTAGATTTGGACTTGGGTTGGTTGGGAGGACTGACGATTCATTTTGGGATAAACTGGCCTACATGTATGAGATGCCGCTGTGGTAAAGAGCCGGAGATTGAATTGCAGAATCCCTTCAGTGGGTTGTACATAGCTGGCATTACATATCATCAGAAGGGGCCTAAAGGAATAGCCAAGGACTTTCGCCAGTTTGCCAACAAGTTAAGGGACTTTCCAAAAAAGGAAGAAGAGAGTTCGATGGAAAGACTTATGAGATTCTTATGGGACCTTGCTCCTGGCCAGAGTGAATTCTTCACGATCGGGCCAGGAGTGGCACTTGGCGTTAACACCTTACTCCCTACATATGCCTGGCGTGGTGATAAAGATTCGAACCCGATTGACTATGGAGGCCGTACATTTGAAGAGGCCACAGCCAATGCCCGTAATATTTGCGGTGACGACATTTTCAAGGATGAATATTACTATCTGCCCAAGTATGCTATTTGCAACATTATGAAACTTCCTTTTCGTGGGAGGCTCCCAAGAATAAAGGACTACGAATGCAATGTGGCAGAGGAAGAAAAATGTGAAGTAAGATTCTTAGCTATACTGATGCAAAGTTTTCTCACAGCACTTCATGAAGCTCAAATGCAGTTGTATTCTTCATCTTTTGATATTTTGAATACAGAACCTCGAGTGCCCTTCGTCTACCCAGACAGGAACAGTTGTTAGAGATAGGGTATGTCCTGAAAGGAATATGTCTTTACTTTTACAAACAAATTATTCAATTCTAACCTACCAAACAAATTTTCCTTCCTGCAGTCTCTCGATGATCATGCATCAGATGGTCAATCCAACGAGTTTGTTTCAACCGCAAAAAAAGAAAACTACTTGAAAGCCCCAGCTGTCTCACATGAATTATTGTCAACAAAGGACATGAATTTCACGTCTCGTGTTCACCATTCGCAACATTTGCATGGAGCCCAGCCGGCTTTTTCCCTCCAAGATTCGGAACGCAACATGTTTGAGTATGCGCTATCAAATGCCATGTCTCTAATGGAGAAAGGAGAGATTGGCGCCGATTTCTGCTTTGGGGATTGTTCATCTGACGGACTTTCATTTCAACGTATTAATGGCACAGTCAAGATTTTGCCCAGCCCCAACTGTGATGGGGTGACTCTAGCATGCGATGCAGGTGATGTCACTGTTGCAAGTGCTTCCTATGTGCTGCTCAAGTTCCTTGACGAAGACACTGCAAGTTTGGTAGCAGACGTAAGTGTTTATTGGATTGAGTTTGATCTATGCGAAATGTTTCGAGATCTCATTTTCTCACTCTTGTAACTCAATACACAGGCACTCAACCAGCTTGGTCCATTCGGTTCATTTGGCATCCGCAATGCATCTTTGAGTCTCGTTGCAACCACAGCTCCAGATTTGACGCTGAACACTAGCGGATCGCCACTCCTTCCTGCCATTACAGACTCCACTCCTGAAGTTGGGGTGAGTGCTGGAGTTGTACTTACATCATTGGTGTCGTACTGTGCACGATATCTAATCTTGCTCAACCTTTTGTTAGACATTCTTCATTAAGTTGCTGTCAAATCTGAATTTTGCTGTACATGGGAAAATTGTGAGAGATTCTCTCTCTGTCCGCCTCTCCGCTGGAGTTCCATCATTAGAGTCCAACTCTACAGGCCTGTCATTTGAAAAATCAAACGTGTTCTTCAACTACGAGTAAGTATTCATACATGTATATTTAAGAGACCTCAGGCTGTGTCTAATCTTTGCTGGATTTTGTTCCAACACCTAGATTGACACCGCTTTCGATATACGGGAGTCACATCTTGACCTTGGGAATTGAATCAACGCTGAAAGTATGTGTACGAGATTGTGCAGGAAGAAATCCAGAAAATGTCAGATTCAAGGGGACACTCTATGGAGATACGGTCTTCAATATCCCACCTGAAGGACCCCCACCAGCTCGGATTGGCGGTCAGCTGGAACTTATTACGAACTCAGCGAGTGGCTATTGGCACAGAGCATTTGGTATCCCCGTGTTGCATTTGAGGCAAGTACATATCCAGCATTTCAGCTGGTTCATCATGGTAACTAGTTACTGATATTTTGAGTTTTGCACTTATTTGCTCTCCTGTTGTCGTGGTCAAAAGAAATGCAATCGCTGGCGTCTCTGTGAATATAGCATTCTATCCACCTGTGCCATCGACCCTTATTCTTGGGGGAACGGCTTGTGTAGGAACGGAAATGCACTGCATCTCTAAGACCAGCGGCAGATTCGTCGATGGTGGAGTGAGTGCTAATTCTTTTTCCGGCATTGTGATCGATTCTCAAACTAACCAAATCTGTTGACAACTCTTACCGTCTTTTCAGGCGTATGTCGGCATCGTGAGTACACTTTTTGCTCCGGTTTGCATCACTACGTATTGAATTTTTTGCAAAGCTTATATATTTTCTGTGTATTTCACAGGACACATATGTGCCTGAGAACAACTTTTTCATTGCATTCACCTCTGGTTTCACTATTGAAACGGCCCTCAACATTGCGGTCGACATGTTTGAGGAATCTATCCAAATTTGCAATCAAGATAGCAGCTCGACCAGGGATTCGATTCTGCCATGTGATGGTCTACAAGGCTTCAAAGAAACAATGGAGACTAGTGTAGAATTGATCCCCACTGACATTCTCGAGACCGGCATCGCGCCTCTTTCTTCCAATCTAACCTCGTGCATCCCTATGAATGGAACAGATAGTTCAGCTGGAACGACTTCAAATATCAACCTCGATTGCTACGCCTACATGTCAATTAGTCCGTTTGCAGATAACTCGGTTGAAGCTATCGGTCTCGAAATTGAGAGGGGTATCAGTTTCTCTGGGAGACTAAACCTGTTCAATAAATTCGAAGCAGTTGGCCAAGGAAAGGTATGAAAGTATAACAATAAAAAATGCATGATGTTTCGATGTTGCGCTAACCATCGCTTTCTATCGGTCTGCGTACCCCCAGCTTGATATATTTGCTGGCGTCCCAAGCTTTTATTTGGCGGCCTATCTCAAAACTAAACCATCGGATGGTGACATGGTATTCTTAGGCGCATCCTATGACCCAGTCACGAAGAACGTAGTTGGCGATGCAAAATTCTTCATCGACCTCCAAACTGTTCCGCCTTCTGTTGCCATTGATATTGAGGCGGCAATAGCCATTCCTGTCCTTCGAAGCTATGGCTACGTTGATGTTGGGGTAAACTCTACTGCGGCCAGCTTTGAAGGCGAGCTTAGCCTTTTTGGGGGCATCATAAATCCCTATGCGATAGTTGAATGGAAGTGGGATCTGAGCTATTTTTACATGAGACTTGAGCAGATTGCCTTAGCGAATGGCCTCATTTTTTTCAACCACGTAGAACTTGAGGCCAACCCAAGACAACTTGCACTTGACTTTCAATGTCGCTTAACAGTACTGTTCATGGCCCAACTAGAGTCAACATTTTCTATCAGGGGGGTTGGAGATCAACCACTCGAATTGAACTTCCACCGCAGTACTTCAGTAGTGGCAGGGAGACCATCCTATGTAACTGTCAATGCAACATTGGACACCCAAGATATGGAGAACACAGAGCTCTCCGTCTTTGTGATTAATGTGGCTGATGGCTTCTTTCACCTTGACGGGAGTTACATTGGTGGCATCCTGAGTGGGACGTTTGATGTGCCTGTTCTCAGAACTAATGGATTTGTCACTGTCATTGCGGACGACAAATCACTCTCTGTCAATGGGACCGTCAGCGTTTTTGGTGGGATCATAGAGCCTTACGTTGAAATGGTGCTCCACTGGGATCTCTCGTATTTTTATGCCAGCATTGGAGACATCCCCCTGGGACCATTGGTCCTACTCAAAGAAGCAACATTAGAAGTGGATGCAAGAGAAGAAGATTTTGAACTCATGTTCAAGAGTTCCCTTTCTTGCCTGTTCTTTGTTGATGTGGATGTTCTGTTCACAGTTGCTGAAAGAGGAAACGAGTTTGACCTTTTCTTCATTGCACAAATGGCAGTGATGGATCTTCCTTCATTCATCGTTGCTAATGCAACAATTGATCCCAATGGTTTGGCCAATTCAAAAATCCACAACTTCGACATCAGCTTGGCAGCTGATTTCTTTACTCTGCATGCAAATTACAGTAATGGTGTGTTACAGGGAAACTTTGACATCCCCGCCCTTTGGTCACATGGGTCTGCGGTCCTTGAGGCAAACGAGACGCTGGTAGAGTTCAGTGGAGACATGACTATTTTTAATGGGCTATTTGAGCCATATGCTCATGGTAAGCACACAGTATTGGCTTCTCCATTGTTGTCATTGTACAGTCAACTAACATTAGACGCAACACTATCACAGTTGTCCTTCATTGGGATTTGAGTTACTTCTACGCAAATCTCGGCAACATACCTTTGGCCAATGGCCTCGTGACCTTGAACCAAGTTGCCCTCCTTGTTGATGCGAGAGAAAACTTTGCCCTCACCTTCGACACGAAACTTACGGCATTGTTTCTAGCAAGTATTGACACCACTTTCTCTGTCGTAGAGCTTGATGCAAACAATTTTGAGCTTTATGTCAATGCTTCCATCGATGCTGCAGGACTTCACTCCTCCCTGGCATTGGATGCAACATTAAACACTGTTCCATTTTCGCAATCAACCTTTGGTCTTGATATAGAGCTTGCAAATCAGTTTATCATTATCAATGGCGATTATTTTGATGGGACCGTCTCAGGCAGGATTCAAATCCCAGTGCTTGGTTGTGATGGAGAAATCAGCTTGGCTATTAGTCAGGATGAGGCGTCATTGAATTCAAGGCTTGAGCTATTTCATGGTGCATTGAACCTCAATACCCAAGCCCAATGGGATTGGCAATTGTCATATTTCACTGGCAGCTTGGATGATTTTATCATGGGACCTTTTCAGATATCATCAGTATCATTCGCTGTCAATGCAACTGAAGGCAGGGTCAAATTCGATGGAAGTGCATCAATTCCATTGTTGAGGTGCCAGGCTGATGTGTACATACTATCAACTCCGGAAAAGGCTGAGTTTAGCGCATCCCTAGGTCTATTCGATGATTTTGTCACTGTCAACTCTAATGCTGAATGGAACTGGAATGGCACTTATTTCATGTTGAGTTTCAGTGACACATCGTTGGCCTTCATTGATATTGAAACCGCCGTTGTCGAATTCGAGATGCAGGATAATACTACTACAGCTTCGGCCAACCTTAATGTTGGCATTCTGGGAATGCCTGCTATGAGTGCTGAAGCGCAAGTGAATGAGCATGGCATAAATTTGGTCACTAGCATCGGGCCCGATTTTCTTCGCTTCTCTGGCAGTATGATTTTTTCTGGCCCTGAGTTGCTAGAATACAGATTTCCCGTTGAGAATCTCCTGGAACCTGTCTATCCAATAGATCGATCTAGTTCATCTGATTCCTCCTCTCCAGACAAGTTGTCACAGAGTAATGAACAAACTGCCGCTGCTGCATGGGATATCTTTGATGAAGTGGCAAATGGAGAGTTGTCCCCCCCTGACAAATCTCCAGGGAGCCACAAGGAAAAGAAGGAAAAGGATTCAGGAGAAAATCCTGGCCAGAAAGAAAAAAATGACCCTAAAAATGGACGCGCAAGAACTCCGCCACCAAAGAAAGAAGGGGTTTATTTGGCGGTGAGCAGTGTAGACACTGCGGTCAGTAATGATGCAGATGAGTATACATCTCATGGTGGGCACTTTAGCTATAGCATGGAAGAATGGCGCCTGACATTTGGAGATAATCCGGTCCATGGTGGTTCTTACTTGGTTTCCCAAGTAAGAGAAGGGAATACCATATGGATAGGAGAGGTAATGATATGGACCAGCCTTGGACCAAGGGGTACTTCTGTTCAGGAGAAAAAAGAACCATTCAAAGATGGAGACAAACTCGCCCCGGTCGTTCTATCTTCGGGAATTTTGAACTCTCGAAATGTTGGCGACTCATCTGGTGGCCAAATGCAACAAGTTACTCCTAGAGTTGCATTGGATTCATGCCCGTCAGGCAATCCAACGTCCTCGTCTCGGAAGAATGAAATCTGTGTTGATCCTTTCCAGGCATATGCTGTCAATTGTTGCGATATTGAAGGAGGAGGATGTACCCGTCCATGCAAAACACTTCCTTTCATTGATGCTAAGGCATACTGCGAGAGTGTCGGTAAACGTCTTTGCACCCAGGTTGAGCTAGAGGATGGACGTTGTTGTTCAAAGAAATGCAATCAAGATTCTGATTCAGCATGGACCAGCTCAGCCTGTTCTAAGGATATAATGTATGACATTCCTTATGCGGTCGAAGGCTACGGAAATGGGGTCGGGGTAAGTTTCAGGTAGATCGTAGTGCTGTGTGTACACCAAATGTATGTGAGCTTATATCCTTTCTCAATATTCTAGGGAGATGAAGACTCATTTCACTTTGAAGAGATGGAGCTGGATTTAAGTGACAACTATGTCATCACACTAGAGCTCGAGGATTATATTTCGTCCGACAGGGAATCACAAGCAGGACTGATGATAAGAGAATCTTTGGATCCAGATTCACCCTACAGTTTCATTTCAGTGTCTGCCAATGGTTTCTTCAGTGTTGACTACCGTGCTAGTCCTGGGTCGCCCAGTAAGCATTGCAAATTGTCTCCAAACTTTCGAAATCCAGGTGCCTTCATGGATGGCATTAGTATGAAGATTGAGAAGAAGTATGATGAGCTTATTTTATCGTGGCAATCACCAAACAAGCGTTCGAGTGGAACTTGTACTCATCAGTACATATCTGAACAACTGTCCACATTTCATGCGGGTATTGCTGTGGCATCACAGTCCAGAGGCACACAGTTGGTTGCAAGAGAGTTTCGTTTTGAACGTCTCCCAGGTCCATCGGTAGTGCTTGGACCGTTCTGGAATCATATTGAACCCATAGCAAGTTCAGGTTCCCGACAGCTGAATTGGTTCAAGTACAATGAAACAGAATGGGTGGAAGTATTTGGCCATCGGCCATCGTCAAACAAGGGCCATAAATATTCCGTTGCACAGATACGAAATGGTATCATCATTTACAGTGGAGACGTCACAATCTGGTCTGATCAAGACATCCACTATGGAACAAGCTCACCATTTGGTGCTACTAGTTTTGAGATTGGTGATTTATTGGTTCCTAAGGATGAGCACTCATACATTGGCATGTTGCCTGAAGTATCACTGACTTATGTTGACCTAGGTTCTTCTGAACACTTACTTCAGTTCGATGGAAAGGACTGGCAAAGTGCCTACGGAGACAAGCCAGTGGAAGGAAATGAGTATCATGTGTGGTACTTTGATCACAATTCAAGGATGATCCTGGCTGGAGACATCAAAGTTATCTACAAAGCACCACAAAAGACATGGTTTGTAGTGCCTCTGAACAAAACAGACGAGCTATATGAGTTGGCACCACTGGGTATTTTTATTACATTCCCGATCCCAAATAGTCAAGAGTTCACTTCTCGAATACTCGACCCACTTCCTCACACATTGTCACATACCATGAATATGTTGACGAGTGATAGATATCTCAGCGCCGATGTTCCGACCTTGCTTGGATCAGGTCAATCTCTGGGATATCTGAATCCGGACTTCTTGTTGACATTCGGCATTGCCATCAACCCTGGTGGTTTAATCTCAGCAGAATTGAATGGAGCACTTGGTATGTCGCACTATAACAGCTGTGGGGGGTCTAGACATGGTGCAGGATCGTTTTTGAAATCTCTTGCCACGACTGGATTCGACGCCCCCAAAATGTCATCAGAAATTGTATCCACCTCAGTTTGTGAGATGAAGATGCAATTGTTTGGCACAGTCGAAACCGCAATCAAAGTTGACATCTCTGGTCTACTAGGTTTTAGTGTGCCTTCCATTGATGTATCACTATCAATAGGATCTTTGATTGACTTTGATCAGCACTATGCAAATGGGTACGCCAAACGCTCGTCCTTTGTTTTTCTTCCATCAACCTTTCTCACACTGACTTCCGTTGAATTCTGCCATACAGCGAGCTTCACTCAAAGTTGAGGTTTCAATTTTTCCTAGCAGTGAGTTCAAGCATGTCTACTGCGAAGGGGTTTGCTCGTGAGTCAATCCCAATCATAGGTGGCTGGTTGGCGGGTGCCCTTGCTGAGGCAGAGGCAGAAGCAGAGTCAAAAGGGGTTGAGCTGGGATCATCAGGTGCTGTGGTAAAGTTTTTGTATGCCAATGAAAATGGAGTGCACCATTTTGGCTTTGGTGGTACATTCCCAATTCCTAGCCAGAGTTGCCCTGGCTGGTTCAATGAAATTAGCCCAGATATCATTCCCGATTATCTTCAAGGGATTTACAATTTTGTTGGTGCATTGTGTGATGCAGATAGTTTCGAGTTTGCGTTCTACACTGTTGGGACAAGTATCGATCGAACTAGAACATACTTGCAAATTGGAAGCTTGAAAATCACATTAGATGACCTGACTATAGGAGGAACAAACCTCCATGATGGATACACGTGCTTTATTGACATGCAGTGCCAGTCGGGTATGTGTGGCTCTGGGTTGCTCGATTGGACATGTCAGCCAAGACGCGAGAAGGGTCATACATGTAGCGGCTTAGGAGCTGATGAATGTGCTGACGGGATGGTGTGCAAGAGCATTGGCTCGGGAGTATACTCTTGTGGCGGCCACACACTCAACAATGACCAGGATTGTGAGTGGAATAGTCATTGCACCAGTGGCCGCTGTGATTATGGACTTGGAATTCAATCGCACAGTTGTGCACCCAAGCTACAAAACGGGGGTGGTTGTGGTACGTAATTAACCATTGGTGGCACTTTGACAAATGCTAACAAGCAAAAGCTCATACCCGACCCTAATCCATTCCCCTCAGATCAAGACGAGGATTGTGTCTCTGGGTATTGTCACAATTATTATATCAAAGATAAATGCCAGCCAATCCGAAAAGCCGGACAGAGATGCTGGGAGGGCGACGACTGCGAATCTGGAAATTCGTGTCAGCAAAAGTACTCAAACGGCGTCAAAGGGTGTGGAAGCCAAAAGCTCAATAGGCGTGAGGCCTGTCGGGATGATAGGGACTGTGCAAGCGGCCGTTGCACTGTGGAATATCTATGTGAAGTCAAGCTGGAAAATGATTACGCGTGCTTGAATAGCGGCGATTGCAAGAGTGACTTCTGTAACTATGGCATCCCCCGAAGGTGTGCACGGAAAAGATACAACAGCGAGCCCTGTTTATATGGTAGTGATTGCGCGCATACATCCTCCTGCAATTGGATCAGTGGGGGCTCTAAGACGACATGCGCAGGGGGGAGACAGCCAAATGGATGGGGGTGTAAATTTGATGCAGATTGCGCGACCTGGTTTTGCCCGTGGACGCTGAAGTGTGAGAATAAAAGGAGCGCTGGCCAAAGATGCGCCCAACATAATGATTGCAGGAGTGGTCTTTATTGTGGATGGGACGGTCGCTGCCACAACAAACTATACAATGGTTCTGGATGTTCGTGGTCATATCAGTGTCACAGTAGGAACTGTGCGTGTGCTAATTGGTGGTGCTCTAGTTGGAAATGTAGGTGAAGAGGGGGAAAAGAGCGCATAACGGGATGTACTCTTTCAGTCAACGAATTTTAGGTATATGTAACTGCATTTGTTTAGATATTCATATGTCATTTTAGAATATCTTCATCGCAAATAATAAAGCTGATTTGTTTTTATGAAACAAGACACCACACCCTCCTTCGCGGAGGACGATGTGAGTGACGAGGAAAGCAATTGAAGCGCGTATACTGTTGGAGACGGCGCCCGTCGGTCGTTTGACCTTAATCGCGCTCGAGAGCGCACCGTTGCTTCTGTTAGCCTCGTGGGACGAGGATGCCAACGAGTCCGACGATGAGAGTATCTGGGAGTGCTCGGATCCGAACATAGTCACGCCTCCACCGCTTCCTCCCGAGTGCCTCTAGGCGATCAATGGCGGGCGAGTCCATCCTGTTGCCGCCTGGCCAGCCAGAAGAGGGTGACGTGGATTTGTCGCAGTCGCCATCAGCGGGCTTCTCCCGAACCCCGTCTAGCCCCCCTTTGAAGCTGAACCATCTGCTCTCGAAGCTGGTATCTGCCTCCGCGATGCCGTTGCCATCGTACGTCCTCGCGTCGGTTTGGCCGTAGCGAGGGAAGCCGAGGGAAGCCGATTTCATCGAGTTCCTCTGCTCCCCATCGTCATTTTTGTCGTCGCGAGGAGAGCCCTGGTCATTGCCATCTGCTGCGTCGAACGACGGGATCCCCTTCACGACGCCGCGGACAAGCTCGATCGGGAGCTGAACATCGACGGCTCGTCATCCTGATCCCCCTCGTCGCGCCTCTTGCCGCCCGACTTGGCCTTGCCCCTCGAGCGGTACGAAAGTCCCCTCTCCGCCAGCCTCCACTCGGTCCTTAGCGCGGCCGCCTCCCGTCCGGTCTCGTCGATCACGTCGGTCACGTTGAGTGCCGGCCCGCCCGACGATGGCGCCCGCAGTCAATGATGCGGGGCACGTGGGCTTCCATTCTGGGGAGGAGTGACCGCGTCCGTCCACCGCGACCCCAGTCAATGATGCGGGGCACGTGGGCTTCCATTCTGGGGAGGAGTGACCGCGTCCGTCCACCGCGACCCCCGCCCCCGGGCGACATTGGGGTGGAGGCCATGTCTCCACACGTCATGAGGGGCTCCTCTTCCCCTTTCAATCCCCGTGCGTCGGCGGCCCCTCCGACCCCCCGTCCTTGCCATGTACGTCTCGCGCTCCCTCCTCATCGCCTTGGTACGTGACGCCCTCTTGGCTGTCGAACGAGCGCACGGATTCGTCCAGGTCGGTGCTGGTGGCGTCGGAGAATTCGCTCGCTGTCGTCGCTGTGGATTCCAGGCTAGTCCGGTTTCCATCAGGGCGTTGTTGCCGACCAGTCGCGACGGTGTATGTTGGTATTCCACCAGCTGGGCCCGTCGATCCGCCAACGTCGTCGGAGACATGTCCCGACGAGGGGGAGGCCGGGAGAATCGCGGGCGGCGGCGGCATTAGCAGTTTGAGATCGTCGCCCCCGTCTCCCTCTACTTCAAGCTGCCGTCGGAGGCATCCCCATTTTCCAGGGCCAGGAAGATCCCGCCCGAGGGCGCCCTTGACGTGAGCCTCGAACACCTCGTTCCAGCAGCACCGCCAGCAGTCGCACCTCCGCCGCTCGGCCGATGCTGCGGCTGAAAAAAGACCCCGGTCCGAAGATCTCATTAGATCCATCGGTCGTCCCTTCCTTGCCATCGACTGCATCCGGCCCGGTGATCTTCAGCCCCGCCGTCGTCGGCGCGTCGTATAGATCGCTCGCCAACTCTGTCGGCGCAACGCACAACAACGCCCGCGCGTTCTCCTCCTCCTCCTCCTCCTCCTCCTCCTCCTCCTCCTCCTCCTCCTCCTCCTCC
>JALLBE010000913.1:0-16075 GCA_036939795.1 Thalassiosira mediterranea
CGGATTTCATCTGGCGGCGGGACCATCATGACGTTTTTTATGGCTCATCTTACAGGGCACCGACACCGTCGGTGTACGCCGAGCAACAGCTCGGTCTCATCACCACAACTGCGATCTCCAATCAAATCCTGCGCGCCCATGGCAAGGCTACGGCCAAGCCGTTTGCGGCAGGTAATGACAATCCACTTGGAATGCTGCTGCGAGATGATGCGATCTATGTTGACACAGACCGCACACACCACGCACAGCGAACCTTTGGGTTGACGAATCTTGGTACTAGTTCCCCCGCTAGGGCGACAGTAGAGGTCTCTGCCACTAGGGCATGAACCCACAATTAAACTAGACGAGGAACCACCACTCGCAAAATTGTTGTTTTCGCCACACTGCTTCCACCTCCTCCCTCCTCCCACCTCCCCGCCCGGGCCTCGGCCAGCCAACTAACGGCCCGCCACCGCCCTCGTCGTCGCCTCATTAATCGTCCTCCTCTACTTGCCACTGCGATCGTCGCGCTGCGCCCCTTGCGGTAGCGCGACGACAGAATGCATGCATGGCAGAGAAACACACGATCTTTTACCTTCAACGATGATGCTTCAATCGATTCTCCTGGGGCTACTGTTCCCTGACGCCGTCTCGTCTCTGGCACTTCCGCGTTGCTTGGACTGGTGCAACGTCCGAGCATTTCGAGGGCGAGAGATAATCGATTCTCCATCGCAATTGCATTCATTACCAAGCAGTTCTGCTGCCCTTGAGTGTGAAACAAAGAATGACTTATATGATGTCCATGTTCCATCGACTATGATGCCGCTATCTTGTCATCCGCTATTATTGTTGCAATCATCGTCTCCGATCATGGGTAAAGAGGCGTGTTCACTGCTGTCCGAGTACTTTGATAACGTGGTGAACTATGGCGTCGATGGAACAGAGCTGGATGGCAACCAGGTGAAAATTGCAGAGGCTATTCTTGATGGTATTCATGCTGTAATTGACAGGGTCACCAATTGCAACAGACACGATGGTGAAATAATGAAAACGGGTTATTCTTGCAGATACGTCCGATATCATTCCACGTCGTACGATGTTCTCTCTGATCCAGAAAGCTTTGGGGACGCCTTGCTACCCGATGGGCTGCATGTTGATACGAACAACGGGCATCTATTTAGACACGTCACTGCAATTCTGTATCTCACTGACAATCAAGATAAGTTATCAGGAGGTACCCTGACGTTGGGTGGAGGCACAACATTCCCATTGGCCACCCCCATTGATGAGGAGCGAGTGTATGAACACAACAATAATTTTTTGCAAAATGTTGCACAAAGACTTTTGAACAGTGGCATAGACCATACGAAACGGGATGCTTATGAAAACCCTTACTCAGATGGACGTATCCTCGAGAAGGCTGGCATTGATGTATTCCAACGTGACACTATGATTGACCTGGCCTCAGTTGGTGGGAATGTCAGCAATCAGTTCAACGAACGGCATGGCGGGCCAGGTGTGAGAGTAATGCCAGAGGCAGGAAAGTTGATATACTTCCACAACCAGGGTAGTGATGGATACGCCGATCCAATTTCTTTTCATGGCGGCGAAGAATTGATGACTATTCCACTGAATGAGCATCCCTCTGCTGAAGAGGCAAAGACCACCAAAAGCATTTTAGTCTTCTTCAAGGAAATCCCGGTCGAATCATTTGCTGACAGAGGGCGAGACGGATTTGCAGAAGAAGTCGAAAAGGCCAGGACGTGGACGTCAGAGAAATACTACTAATGCTAAGATACCGTATTTATTTGAATATTCATGGGACCCATTGGTTCCGGAAAACACAATACTGAGGGTCACGGTCGCAGTCTCTCAACATCCCCGCCAGGATCGTCCGCAACGATGGTATGATACACCACGGAGAATCCACACTCGCGACACACCGACGGCTGGTTGGTCTCGTAGGTGAAACCAGGACAGTTCGGATCCATCGTGCAAAGCCGCCTGCTCGTGAGGTACCGTATCTTCTCCCTCTCGGCCTCCTCCTCCCGGAGTCGTTGCAACTCTGCCTCCCTCTCCCGCCTCATTGCGTCCATCCTGCGCGCCTCCTCCTCCTCCTGCATCCGTCGTTCCTCGGCGAGACGAAGCGCCTCCTGCTCGGAAGGACCGAGGTATGCATGTGTTGCGACTATGGTGTACTCGCGACCACATGCAACGCTGATATGTTTAGCACAGCAGGCGATGAATTGATGTGAGACATTGCTCGATCTACGTGTCGAGAGAAATTCACATCTGTTGTGGAGAATCAAATTATTAATGCTCACCTCCTTGGCATCCCACGACCAATGCGATTGACGATTACACCGAATTCGGAGACAATCCCAGGATGTGGAGTGAATGGCACACGTCCCTCTGCCTCGGTGAGTTGCCTTCCCAGAGCTCCATGCCTGGTGCTGCCCCTATAGTGGATATATAGAGTGCATCATACGTTGTGAGCCATCGCTGGGCGGCGAAATGGAAAAAAAACTGCGCTGCGATAGCGTCACCTACCAAGTGTACAGATTCCCATCGTGTGCAATGGCGGCGTTGTGATGACTTCCACAGAACACTTCCTTCACGCTCAACCCATCGTTGACGAAATCATGGACGAGGGTCGGCGTGGTCACTTTGCACATCTTATCGAGGCCGAGCTGGCCCTGGAAACCGCTGCACCGTCAGAGATGGCGAAGTTGCAAGGCCAGCATCAAATGATTATCACTGTTTCGACGTGTGAAAAAGAAGCTTTTGTGTTTTATGCACTCACCTTCCCCTGCGAAACCAGAGTCATATGTAGATGAAGTCGATCAGCAGAGTTAATCTGATGTGCTCGTGTGAAACGAAGATGCCATAGTCACTTACCAAGTGTAAAGCCAACCGGAATCGTCCAGCGGCGGCACGTGCACCACGCATGCCGAGTGCCACGTCCCAGCACTCACACTCAGCGCGTGTCGCCCGCGTAGGGAGACGATCTCGGTCGGCTCGTGCCGATCCGCGCAGTCGGGACCGTGTCCGAGCCGGCCTCCGTCGCCGCAGCCAAAGGAGTACACCGTGGAACGCGTGGACAGGATGGTGTGCTCGGAACCGCATGCGATCAGTCGAACGGGCTCTTTCGAGGGCAACTTCACCGGCAATGGGGTCGAAGGGTTCCCATCATCCTCATTGCCCTCGTCGCTGCCCGGGCCGCCTCTTCCTCGACCCAGTCTACCATTGGCATCGTGTCCCCACGTGTACACCTCGCCGTCCTTCATCAACGCGCACGTGTGCATCTCGCCGCATTCGATCGCCGTCACGCCGTCCAAGAAGTCCAGGTACCGCGGCCTGGGAACTCGCTTCCCGTCCCAGGCGCTGGCGCAATCTTTGTCATCCATCCCGAGCGCCGGTCCAAAGCCCCAGACAAAGAGGTCGCCCCCTTCACTGGCGGCGCACGCATGATTTGCGCCTGCCGCCGTCGCCACAACCTCCTCGCCATTGAGACCCTCCACGAGCTGTGGCAACGAGTACGCACTGCGCTGGTTATCGTTGAGCCCCGTGGGTCCAAATCCCGCACCGCCCCAGGCAAAAACGTTGTGGTCCTCCGTCGTGGCAAAAGTGACGCCACCTCCCGCCAACACGTGCACGACATGCCTCCCCCTCGTGGAAGGCACCACCACGAACTCCGACCTGTCGTCCTCGTCGCCCAATCCCAGCTGTCCCGATTCGTTCTTCCCCGCGACGTACACGGCCCCCCGTTCCTCGAGGTCGGCCACACGTCGATGCTTCGCCTCGATCTCCAACTCGATGGCCAACTTCCGCTGCCGCTCCTCCTCGAGCGAGTTGCGAAGGCGGGCGACGAGTTCTTGTTTGGTACCCTCCGGCACTTCCTCCCGCGCTCGTAGGTGACGCTTGAGCTTCTCGTTCGATAGGGACGAGATGTCGGGTATCGACGAAAGGAAGGCATATTCGCCCCACGGAGTCGAGGCGCCGGTCATCTTGAGGGCCAGGGCCGCGGCCTTGAATTTGGACGACCCGCCGGACGTTCTGGGCTTCGTGACATTGTTCGTGGACGCGGAGGTGCCGAGAGGTGGTGGTGGGCTCTTCAGGGCCGAGACTGCCGTCAGGAGCGCGTGCGAGGCTACCAGACCGTCGCCGCTTTCGTCTTCGTCGTTTGCGTGCGCCTGACTGTCCTCATCGCCTTCGTTGTTCGAAGCAACGGAAGAAGCGGCATGTTGCTTGGCGGCCATCGCGGCCGCCCAGCGCTTCTTGGCAGCCGATGATGGCATGGATCCCTCAACCACTCAGCCCCTCTTCGTTTCAATGACATCAAACGTCGACCATCATCTCCAGCATTCCCAGCAGGCGACGCCAATTGCGCCCCCCGCCTAAAATGAAATCCATGATGAAATCATAATGGAGACGAATTTTCAAAAATGGACAGAGCTGAAACAACGTCACAACTTCAACTCGAAAGGAATGCGTCTTGCGACAGCAGGCGAATGACACCTTCGACCATCAGCACCTTCAGCCACTTTCGACTTGAACTTCGACCTGCCGTTCCCACCCCGCATCCATCACCATCCATACGTCGAGCGTGTAGATGGTGGGCAACCGTAGGCAACTCAAAGCTCTAGAGAGCGTGCAGATGCGCATTCGACCCCACACCCCTCCCCCGACGCGATGTAGCCCGTCCATCGTGCGGCCCCCGGGCAGGCTCCGCACTCGGGGGTGGGAGATCGTCGCAGCGCCTTGGTCGCAGCTCGCGTAGCTGGTCGTCGCCGGCGTGGCAGACCGTGGCCGTGCCGTGGCTGGCTAGAGGCTGGCCATCGTCATCGTCGTTGGTTCTTGTGTCCCCGTTGTCCGTTGCGAGTAATCGTTCGCCATATCTCCTCTGATATATCGCCAAAAAAGATTCGGATCCGATCCAATCCAAGACCAAATCCAACGCGGGGGAAAAGAAGATCCNCTTAGAGGTAATGTGACGAGTTTTTTTGATTAGTGATTAGTCTGTGACTGGAGCTCGGGCATTTGGGTCTAGTTACGTATACTATGTTCTGATCATCTTAATACCACACTTGGACTTGGACTTGGAGGCACAGGTGTACTTCTAGTAGGGCTGCTTTGCGTCCCTATACCTACTGTGGTACTACAAGGAATAATACGTAGGTATGGTCTTCCAATGGTGCATATCTGTTAGAACCACCACACCCACATCCCAATTCCAATTCCATATTCTTCTCATCCCTCTTCCTCAGAAACTACAATAGTTGTAGAGTGAGCAGGGTAGGGCAATCGCCACGGTTCATGGGGTACACGAAGTACCTCATGACGAGAAATGTATTGACCTCGCAACTGAAAACAGTAAAAAAGACGCAGGCCAGCCACCTGTCTGTCGCCCACATGTTGCCTGGCAGAAATGATCCTCCATCACCTGACTGGGGGTGGGGACTTACGTCGGCCAGTGACGCCGCTTTTTGATGAGCACACACGTGAACAAGAACAGCCCATGTTGGCCCATGCTTGCATAGGTAGCTCAATCAAACCCTTCAGTCCAAATTGAGGACAATGTGCAACCACGGTGCAGTATCAGCAGGGATTAATATATTTAACCCAAAGTATCAGGTTCTAACAACATATCTCAAGAGGTGATATCACATCATTTGGTACCTCAACTCAAATGCAACATTATTGCCATGTTAGTTTTCCAGTTTTAGATGGGATGACGAGCAATATTTTTTTCATATCATCCCCTTTTCAATATTATCACGTGAAGGACCCAAAACTTCGTCCCCCTTACCAGCCCGAAGGGATTCGCCTCGGCGTCGTTCGGCTCCCCCGCCTCGAACTCCTCCCTCCTCGTTATCCGTCCCAGGAGGTAGTCGGGGTACACTGTCGTCGTCGGCTGCTGGCCGGAAGACCCCGCCGGGCCCGCGAAGCAGTCCGGCGAGAGGTACCTGTGGGGACAGTCGCTGTGGAATGCAAGGTACGTCCGTCGTCCCCCCGCGGACGCGCGACCCGTGGGCATGAACAGGCCCACGTCCCCCACGTCGAAGCTCGAGTGGCTGATCCTGTCGTCCGGCTCGGGGGAGGAGGGAGAGGAGGGATCGTCATCCGCCCTCCTCCCCTCCCGTGGCGTGCTGCCCCCCGTCGCCGTCGCCGCCGCCTCGGCCGGCCCCCTTTTGGCATTTTTCTCCGATTGCCCGACGTCCGGCAGCGACTCCAGCTCTCCCATCTCCGGCCTCGGCACCCCCATCAACGCCGGCGGGGAGCTCGCGAGCGTCGGGGCGAAGACGTCGAAAAAGGCGGGCATCAAATGCCGTCCGGCCCCCTTCAAAAACTGCTCCCGTCTCCTGACCTCCTCCGCCCTCATGTTCTTGAGACCCTCGCTCGCATCCTCCGCAACCCTCGCGACGTCGAGATGATACGATCTGCGCCTCCGAACCTCGGCCAAGAACCGTTCGTAGGCCGCGGGGAGGTCGGCCACGTGCTCCAAATGTCCCACGTCGACGTCCAGCTGACCCAACGCCTGTCGAAGTATCGACACGGAGGAGTTGGCGCGCGCGATCGCGCTCTGGGTCCTGCTCACGTCGCCGAGGCGCGTTCGCGATCGTCGGACGGAGCGCGATCGGAATTCGAGGGCGCGGGCGGAGAGGGAGGAGAGGATGGCGTCGTCGGCGGTCATGGACAGGAGGATGGAGGAGGACGATTTCGCCGCCGACTCGAGCGACGAGACGATGGATCGTCGTCGTCGCGACGATGATTCGTCGTCTCCGTTGGAGGAGGGAGCAGAGGACGACGACGACGACGCCGACGCCATGATCCCCGCGGCGGCGTCGTACCCCGCCGCCATCTCCGCCATCCTCCTCCCCTGCATCTCGCACGCTTTCACGCCGACCCCCTCCACCTCCTCGGCGATTTTACGCGCCTCGTCCTCGACGGCGGCGTCCCCCTCCGTCTCCTCTGTCCTCCCCTCCCTCGTCCCCAGGGCGGCGTCGAACGCCTCCCCCAGCTCCGTCGCGCTCGCCTCTAATCTCTCGGACGCCCCTCGGCACTTGGCGGCCCACGCCCGCTCCCTCTCCGCCGGCACGGCGTCGAGGAGCGTCTCCATCGTCGTCGTCGCCCCTCCCGAGGAGGAGGAGGAGCGCGCCGCCGAAGCCTCGATGAGCGAGGGGTGCAACGATATATTTCCCAAATACCTCTCGGGATCGTGCCCCGCCTCATTGGGCGGGGCGAGGCGGGAGTCGAACCTCGACAGCAACTCGGCGTGTCGCGACGACGCCGAGGTGTACTCGGCGTCGAACCTTCGACGCTCTCGCGACGCGCCCGCCCGGTGGCCGGAGAGGTTGGACGACGCCGCCCCCAACGCCTGGCATATGACGCGGGATTCGGAGGCGCGCCTTCGGCACGCGGCGAGACGACGCTCGGCCGCCTCGACCAACGCCCGGGCCGCAGAAAGGTTGCGCTTCAACAGACGGTCGTACGCGTCGACGGTCGTTTGAATATTACCATGCGCTCCATCTTCCTGTCGTGGCGGTTGCGGCGTTCGTGCGCGAGGCATCGGCGGAGGCCCCGGCGCCGGATCCAATGCACGCTCGGGCTCCTCCGGGCCGGCGGGCACATTACTCGCCCTGCCCGACAATTCCCGCTTCGAGAAGAGAAATATCCTCAGCGGACCCAATCCGCCGCCGCCCCCACCCGCATCATCATTCGAGGTCCCGGTCCCGGCGGCCCCCCGCCGCGGATTCCGACTACTTTGGGAGGAGGATGAGGAGGAATTCGCGTCCTCGTCGTCGCCCCGTCGCAGCGCCTCGAGGACGTCCTCCCTCCTCAACAGCGAATCCTTGAGGGCCCTGTGGGGAGGACCCCCCAGTAGCAGAATTTGATCGTCGATCGGCGGATACGGATGATGCGTGGGAGCCCCGGCGCCCGCGGCAGCGTCGGTCGTCGCGGATGTCGTCGTTGCGGCGGCGGCGGACCAGTGGGCCGGTTGGGCCGGGGGGCGTGGCGGCGGAGGCGAGGCGAGTCGTCGCTTGATCTCGGCCACGCTCAATTCGCGGGGGGAGGAGAATTCCACCGTTCGAATCTCGCCCGTGGACGCCGACAGCACCCGAAGCCGGATCATCGTCGTCGTCGTATCGTATCTTCCACTATTTCCTCCTACCTCGCCGGGATGGAGGGCCGTCCGTCGTGCCGATGCGCCAGCGCGCGCGACACGTTTCTCTCGGAACGATCCGGGGATGGTGGCGAGGAGGGAGCCCGGCTGCCGGCTGCTGCTGCACGCCCCCCCCGGTCCACACGCACGCCGTCCGAGCCCCGCCCCGCCGCCGCTCCGCGCCTGCCTACGATACAATACCCCCCGACCGCTACGCCACTGCTCCAATAATCCAGCCCCCGCTAGCTGTCAACGAGTATAGCGATCGACGACGCCGAGGTGGAATATTATGAGGACGACGAAGCAAGGCCGCACCGCGCACGGCTCCGTCGATCGAATCGGAATTATTGATGTTCCAACGCACGACCCGTCTTCGTCGTCACGCACTGTCGGTGCGTGCTTTGCCGTGTTTTGGGATGGATGATTGATAAAACGGATATCATCAATTGAAATTGGAGGGCGTACTTGAATGCCCCCCCTATTAAACACAAACACATGTGATGTACAATAAGTGTACCAAAGATGTTCAGCGGGGATGCCCGTTTTCGACAAGACGGCAAGGTCAAAAGCAACGGTCAAAAATAAAGGAAGCGAAGGGAAGCGAACTCCATCTATCGCCGTCCATCGCATTGCTTATCGCATTGCTTGGATTCAAGAGATCCATCGCGTCGTCGATCGGCAGGCAGCGGCATTTGGACCGTTGGCAACGAACTCACCCGCCGTGAAGGCGACCTACGTTACCATCATGGCATCCGCCGAATCCAACGATGGCGACGATGGGGAGGCGCGCTTCGCCGAGACGCACTTCGTTTCCATCGAGATCGACGACGCCGCCGACGACGAGAACGACGCGAACGGCGAGGCCAACAAGGCATCCGCCTCCCCGCCCGTAGCCCAGGCCGCCGCGCCGGGTATCGGCGATGACGGACGACAACGACAGCAGTCGCTTCTGNGGGGGCGGGGGGGGGGGGGGGGGGGGGGGGGGGAGTCGGTGAAAGATCCGAGCGACGAGAGAGAGAGAGTGTGCCCCCGTTTCCACGCCGCCGTCGCCGCGCGCTCCGCCGCCCGCCTGCGTGCCCCGACCGCAACCAAGACGCGATGCCGCTCGAATCGGACCGCCGTTGAATAATATTATGACACGTTCGCGGCGATAGCAATAGGGGGGGCACACGGTTCATTCGTCGCGGCGGCGTCGATGGAATCGGAATTTGTTGATGATGTTTGATGTTCCAACGCACGCACGACCCGTCTTCGTCGTCACTTTGCCGTGCTTTGCCGTTTGCCGTCAGCAGGAAAGATCTCTTCTTGTGTTCGAAGCTTGCTTTTGATGGATAACGGATCTTGGTGACGCGTATGGTGACGCGGGCGTTTTCGATTGCCCCCGGAATTGATAACAGCTAACTGTGGTACAATAAATATTCGATATGGTAAATCAAGTTTTTCAGCGGGGGAATCCCCTTTTTATTTCCGACGGCAACGCTACGGCAGCGGCCGACCTCGCCACCGCCATGGCCGGGGGATCGGCGGCATGTTGGCCTCTTAGCGGTTTGGCATCAAGTCTCCAGCCCATCCTTCCTTCCTTCTTGGCATCAAGTCCAATTTCCTTCCTTCCTTCTCCTTTCCGTCCACGGCGCCTCTTGCCAGGCTCTCCTACGGGTTCCTCCCTTTGTGCAGACTTTGCCACTCTGACTCCTTCCTCTCCATCGCCCATTGGTCCTTCTCCACTGTCTGCGCCAGCCTTCCTTCTCCAGATCATCGTACTATTCCTCCTTACCGCGGCCACCCCAGGGTTCTGCCTCCTCCTTCCGGTATGGATTCCTTCCTACGTCTCTTCTTCCATCTCCCAGGCCGTTGCCTCACTTGCTGCCCTCTGCTGGGCCTTTGGCAGACTTACTACCACGTCAGCAGCCGCAAGGTATCACCTCCCTTCTCCCACATGGGCGGCCGTCTACCACACCCTACCTCCCGTCTTCAGCTCCTACACGTCCCACCAACATGCCTACTACCTACGCGTTGCCATTGTGCTCGCCATCACTTCGGTGGCCATCCTCCGCTGCGCCTCCTGGCTCCTTCATTGCCCGCACCGCTGCCGGTCACACCCTTCGGCCCCCAGGCGCTCCCACTCGATCGGACGCGTCTTCGTCTTCGCCGCCCTCCTGACGTCTTCCCTTCGCTGGCACCGACTCCCTATCATGCCTTCCCAGTCCAACCCCAATGACGCGGCCCCTCCTGGCCTCCAGGCTACGCTCGACGCCCTCGCCCTCTCCATGCAGTCCGTCTTAGCCCGTCTCGACGTCATCGAGACGGCTCAGCCCACGGCCGACGCAGCTGCCCCCGCTGCAGCACCCGCCGCCGACTCCGCCGTGCCTACAGCCGTGCCCGCCGCCACCGCAGCCGCCCCAGTGCCAGCGGCAGCCCCAGTGCAAGCGGCTGCCAGCGCATCGTCCACGGCGCGTACTTCGACGACGGCGACCGGCTCCATCACCCGTGCCCCTTATCCTGGTGCCCGTGTTCCCTGCGGCGCTGCTGCCGGTACCGGCTCCCATCAGTCCTACACGGCCGCCGCCATGGCCTCGCCTGCACCTGCTGATGCCTGGATGATCCAGGGCCCACACGGGAGACCCATCCGTGGTCTTCTTGCGCGCGTTGCCCCTCCTTCCACGTCGAGCGCCAGCATCTCTCTTGTTAATTTCACCGGCGGTGACAAGACGAATGCGAACCAATACATCATGGGGTTTACTGTCTCGATGAAGCATGCCCAGGCGGATGGCGCGAACCCTGACCTTACCGAACCTGGTCTCATCAACACCTTCAGCACGTGGCGGAAGGAACTTGCTCCCAAGGCGCCCCTCAAGGTGGTCAAGGTGGTCATCGAGTTCCGGGGCAATGGCCCCGAGGCGCGGATCAAAGGCACGGTTCACTTCCAGTTTACGCCGGTTGCCTCCTCTCCCAAGTCGACTGAGGAGCAACGCCACACTGCATTCCAAGCCATGGAGGACGCCGTCCAACATGTTATCCGATCCGACATTTTGAAGGATGACGACGCCACGCGTTCGATTGCACCCCTCTGTCGACGCCTGCGCTATTCCATCCCGGCCGTCAAGGCCGCCAAATTCTCGACACGAGCCACCATCACGGGCTTCCCTGCGGGCCTCCTGGCGATGACGGACTTCGGCGGCAAGCGCTTCCTCCTTCAGGAACTTCTCCGTGGTGCCCTTGACCATGCCGACTCTGATGACATCAGCCGCCTCCTAGGATCCCTCTGGGACATGGCCACAGTGCTGGGTGTGAGCCACTACGACCCCTTCCCCAGGGACCAGAGTCACGGGAAATCACAGGGCCAGGGGAAGTCGCGCGGCCGGCGCCAGGCGGCCAGGGATAAACCAGCCAAGGACAACAATCGGCCGAAGCCACAGGTCCTTACCCTGTGCGCAGCTGACACGCCCATGGGCGAGCGTGTTATGGCAGCGTTGTACGAGCTTACGTGCCGGTCGGACACCCACGAACCCCTCCCTCTCGAGATCTGCGGCGGTCTCAAGGCTTACCTCGTCCCCGTCTCCCCGGAGCAGGGCGCCACCACCAAGTTCATGAAGAAAGTAGCGGAAGAGGCCACCCAGTCGGAACGAGACGATTATTACTCCATCTGCCTTGATCATGTCAACGCCAACGTCGTCCATCACCCAGAATGGCTCAGCCGTCTCACCACGTCTCTCCCTCACCTCGAGTTCGCCATCCCTACGTTTCGCAAAGGCACTGCGGCTCCCGGTTTGCGCCTCATTTTTCGCAAAGTGCCCGACGTCATTGTGAAAACCCAAGACTACATTGAACGCAATGTATTCACCCTGGTGCCCGACCTGCGCCCGCCCACCATGCGCCAGGCGTCCCCAAGCAAGGGGAAGTGCTCGCCTTCAGTCCCCGTCGATGTCGTCGGCATGAAACACTCAGCTACCACCATTCGCGACATGACGCGATACATGGATTCTGTCACGTCAGTCACCAATTCGGACGACGAGTGGTACTCCGTCAAATGGGCAGTGGGCGCCTACGTTGCGGTCGGGGTGTACCACGGTTGGGAAGGCCCCGGCGGCGCACGCTCGGTCACACAGGGGTTTGCCTACAATCGTGTCAACAGCTTTCCGACGGAGCAGCTGGCGTACGCCGACTTTGCCACGGTCTACATCGACTGCGACACGCCCGAGAAGGTGCGCCTCCTCCGCATGCAGGCAGAGAATGGCATGACGAATTTGGACATCCACCGCGCGCCTCGAGCTCTCTTCTTCCCTCTCCACCGTCGGAACATTGCACACAAGGAAGGGTACACCTTCACTGTCACCGGGGACGACGAACTGCAGGCGGCTCGTGACTTACTCGTCCCAGGCCACCCCTATTATGGCTGCACCGCTGACGAGGCGGCTGCCCGCGCAGCTACTGGGTCCCTCCCCCTCCTGTTCCCCCCGTCTGCACAGGCGACTGCGGCGGCTGCTGCCCCGACGGACAGCGCCGACGGCTCAGCGGGGGACGATGATGATGACTCGGCCGACACGACGGCGGCACAGCGGACCGCTGGTCCGACCAAGACGGCGGAGGACGACGACGATGGCCAGATCAAGACGGCGACGGAGGATGATGACATGTCGGTTGCGTCCGAGATCTTGCTCTCGCAAGACCCCCTTTGGCAGGAGGGCGGCGCTGCCCCCCCTTCGTCACCACCCGCGAAGAAACGTGATGCATCGCCCCCACAGCAACAGCCCGTCGGCACGCCGGCCACGAAGCGGGGCCGCCACACGGAGGCCAATCCTATGGAGGCATCTCCACCTGGCGTGGACCAGGAGAGGGCCGCCGCAGTCACGCCGGCACATGGCCCTGCTACTGCGCCAGCCCCTACCGGCCAGCCCTTCCGCATTGCCATCGCGCCCTTCACCACGGTCGCCGACCTCGACCAGGTGATTAAAGCCCACCTGCCCGGTGGCGCCCCCATCACTGCCGCCGCAGCCCGGCCCCCCAGTCCCGACGGCCTGCAAATTGACGTCAACATTTGCGTGTGGCCAGATTCGAAGTCCGCGGGTGTCTCCCTTGCCAACAGTGCCATCTTCGAGGGTGGCAGCCCTGAGTTCACCGAGCAGCTCGTGGGGCTCTTCCAGCACCATACCCTCTTCACCATCCCAATGTGCCCTACGTACCTGTCTCCCGAGGAGGCCGCCGACCGCGGCGAACTCAACCCTGATGAACGCCTCGAACGCCTGTCCGAGGACAGCATCGTGCGTTTCATCAAGGGTGCCGCGGCCCCGGCCATCCACCCCCAGGTCTGCCGTCTTCTCAATGGCTCTCCCAGCCCCGAGGCCATGATGAAAGGGTACCTGGCCCTCACGTCTAGTGATAACCAGCTGGTGTGAACTCCCTACACCACTGCCCGTTCGCGGGCTGCCGCCATCACCAGCGGTCCGTCAAGCCAATAGCCATCGACAAGCCCACCCTGTGCAAACACCTCCGCGACTGTCACGCAGAGGAACTACATGTCCTTCCCGATTCCTACTTAACTTCCATCGACCTCCACTTCTGTCGCCATTGCGAGGACTACATCGGCGCTACCCCTGGAGCCCTCAAGCAGCACCAGCGTAAACATGCTCGTAGCCGAACAACTAGTAACCATGATTTGTTATCAAAGCACCTATTCGGCTCGGTGGAGAAAGTTGCAACGAATCACTGGCATGCTGGGCTCTCCTTCCTTCGAACCCACACACTCTCGGAGCCTACCTTTCGCCAGTCCCTCNAGAAAGTTGCAACGAATCACTGGCATGCTGGGCTCTCCTTCCTTCGAACCCACACACTCTCGGAGCCTACCTTTCGCCAGTCCCTCATCAACAAGATATCCAAGCCCACCAAGTCTGCAGTCGCGTCCCTTGCTCTTGACATATTGGAGTGCATCACAAGGGGAAATGGGGACACTACAGGCATTCGGGCAGTGGATCTTCCAGATTATGACAAGGATACCCTATATTTGCTTATCGTCCTGCTGGAACAACTCGTGCTCTACCCGACACCGCCCAGCGACGGACCCCGCACCCATGACTCTCTCCACGGGGAGATCCAGAGTCGCATCACTTTGTTTCGCTCGGGCCAGCTTGCAGAGCTCTACACGAGGAGCCGCGCGGTCGCCAGCAAGAGCCCCTCTGAGTATGCTCGCAGGCCTCCCTCGGTGAACCAGGCAGCTCAAGATGCGGCCGACTGTGACAACTTCAAAACCGCCACCGCGCGCCTTACTAAAGCCACACCTATTGCACCAATTCGTGAGCACGATGGTCCCAATGGTAAAGGCAACCTTGGTATCCTGCGTGACCTCCACCCCGCCTCCCTGGGTCTCCCTGATCACAAGGTGGGCAAGGTCATAACTCGCTCGGGCCATTTGACGCAGAAGCAGGTGCACATCTCTCCCAAGCTGGTCCTTCGTGCACTGCGGGGCCTCAATCGTGGCAAGGCGGGGGACTTGCAGGTCGGCAGCCTCGACCTGTTCATCGCCATCGCGAAATATAAAGAGGGTACAGGCAAGCACGCACACAGGTCCCCTCGGCACAAAGTGTTAGCACAGTTCTTCACGGATGTTGCAAATGGCAATGTACCTCCCAAATTCCAGGAGTTCCTGCGGACTACTTACCTGGTGGCTCTACAGAAGGATCCTGATGATCTTTCCAAGCTACGACCATTGGGGGTTCCATCGGCGGTTAGACGGATCACAGCAGCTCTGCTCCTCATCTTATACCGAGGACAGTTTGCGACTCACCTCCTTCCCTACAATTTTGCAATTGGTGTCAATGGCGGTATCGACGTCATCACAACCACCCTCCGGTTGGGGGTGGAGCGCTACATGGCGGCGCCAGAGAGTCGCGGTCAGACACCCAGCCGTGCCCTGGTGTCTTTGGACATACGGAATATGTTCAATGCTATCTCGCGCCAAAAGTTACGTGAGATCATGCACCGACACTTCCCCGAGCTGGAAGCCTTTGCAGATATGCTATACGACAAAGATGGACAAACAGCAGTTAGATTGGAAGACGGTACTTGGACACGAATCCCAGTTCGTGAGGGTTTCTCCCAGGGGTGCCCAATGTCACCAGTTTTCGCGGCCATCGTTCTTAATACAATCCTACAACGTGTGGATCGTGACTTACGTGCCAGAGCTGCTGCGCGGAAACGTGACGGTGTGCTACTAGACGACGACGAGGGTGGTGTTACACTCCTTCTGGCTTACGTTGATGATGTGAACTGCCTGGTGCCTCTCGAGGATGTCAAATACCTGTTAGAACAATTTCGGTCGTATGGGTTAGAACTGGGCGCCGATATGAATACAGAAAAAACGAGAGTGATGACTTCCGTCAGCGGTGTGAAAACATCTCAGGTTCTCACCGGCTCTACGCTCCTCGAGGGTCAATTCGTGGGAAAGTTGCTGGCGGATGCAATCGATGAATTTTCGACGAAGACGGTGAACGGTGTCAAGGTTCCAGTCGAAGTGACCACAGGCTTGAGGGTGCTGGGGGTACCCATTGGATCCCCTGATTTCTGTCGCGAATTCATTTTGGGACAGATGGCGAAAGCAGCGAAGGAAGCCAAACGTATCAGTGAGGGGTTGGAGGATCCACAGACGCAGCTCCAGATCTTTCGCACGTGCACCAATCACAAAATGACTCACCTCTTTGCGAGTGACGTCGTTTCCGACCCAGATGCACACCTCCCGAACAACTGGCACCTGTGGAGCAGCCCCATGGCCACGGAATTCTCAGCAATGCTGAACTCGTTCCTCTGCAACCTCACCCATCGCTCCGTCCTCCCCCAACATTCACATCTCATTGCTTGCATGGCGACCTCGATGGGAGGCCTGGGCATCCAACACCCACGTTGCACGGCCATCCCCACATTTATCCTTGCCACCCGTCGCTG
>JALLBE010000914.1:0-12684 GCA_036939795.1 Thalassiosira mediterranea
TGGCAGATTGGATGGTTCCCTGAGGCCGAGATTACTGTTGATCCTGTGAACAACCCTTCCTATGTTGGGCCGCTCAAGGGCCAGGTCAACTACCAGGTAGGCCAGGCTGGACAGGATCCCATCATCATCAAGGTCGAAGATCCAGGCTCTACCACAGACTACTACATTGGCTTCAACCATGCCGCCAAGCACAACAGTGGCACTGTTGAGGCTCCCAACCAGGTCACTGTCCAGAGGTACGACCCTGTCAGCCACGGGTATGGCCCAGCGTACGACGGGTATGGCGAATCATGGATCGAGTCCAAAATGTCTGCTAATGGCTCGTGGAGCAAGGTCCTGTCTACCGGAGACCAGGTCGTTGTGAATGTCAACACCATCGATACTGATTCCAACACTGGCGCTGCCCAAGTTTCCATCACCTTTGGGACCTCTGCGCCGGTGACCTCACCGCCCACGTCCGCGCCGGTCACGTCTCCCCCCACGGCCACGGTCACGCCTCCTCCCACTGCGTCTCCCGTCACGCCTCCTCCCACGATCAACTGCACGAATGATGGGTCATGGAGGTATACCGTGAGCGGGTCATCAAAGAATTGCAATTGGGTGGCGCGCAGGCCCGAGAACAGGTGCAGGAGGACTGGCGATGACGGCCGTAAGGCTCGCGATGCTTGTCCCGGGGTTTGTAACCCAGCCTGCTGAGCGAGCGTTCTTATTTGGGACAACATAGAGATAAACTACATAGCATAGATCACGACCTGCCTAAAGATACAATGAAGTTACCACTAACAAGTATGTTAGTTTAGCAGTTAGGAGATCTGTACGCTGAGTGTGAGCTGATTTTCATCATAGTGCTGGTCTCATCACACTCTCACGTACCTCCATGGAGCATGAGTAGCGGTCATCGCTCGACGAACTCACCGTTTACTTGAGCAGTGCCACGGCTAGGAAGGTAGGCTCTTGACTCTGGAGTAGCTCTCTCTCACTCTACTCTGTACGGAAGGCACACGCCGGGTACATACACTCGCCTGACCGATGTGAGCAGCTACTATCACGAGGGCAGGCCATCACCGGCTCTCCGTCGAGTTCGGTTGTCGCTCTACGGATAGGTACACCATACCGTCAGTCTTATTTTGTCCCACAGTGGCACGGCCGGGATGCGTCAAGATCGGTTAGGTTCATACCCATGCCTGGATGACGCGGAAGCCGTCTGATATCGAGCGATGTGCAAAAGGGAGAAAAGACCCAACATGATGTTTCGAAGCCTGCCATCTCGCAGCACAGTGATTAACACAAGATCAAGATCAAGATCAAGATCAAGATCAAGAGCAAAGGAAGTATTGCTGTGTTCTTGTTGCTTTGACACCCCATCCCTACTTCCAAATAGATGCGACTGCAACACTCTAAAATATTGATCTCAGTACAAGGGTTCGGTGCTTAGGTTGTTCAGGATACATGCATGTTTCGTCAAGCAGGCGGCAAACCAAGTCAAGCGACAATATGTATCAAACGCTTCTTCAGCAAATTTGTCCCCAGCAAACAACTCATCCAGCAATCCTAATCTCAATTTCCTCCTCCGATGGCTAGCCTGATCGTATCTTCAGCATACTCCTCTCTTCCCTGTCGACTATGATGCCAGCCTGGCCGATAGTACAGGCTGCACATCCTGTGGCGACATCCCCAGCGGCAGCACCTGGGCCTCCTCCAGCTTCGAGGCCTCCTCCAGCTTCGACTCCAATGGTGGGGGTGATGACGACGGCTTCGCCACCAGTGGGGATGATGGCGACGGCTACGCCACCAATGGGGATGACGGCGACGGCTGCGCCAAGGGTGGTGTCTGCCTGGGTGTCTGCCTGGGTGTCTACCGGGGTGTCTGCCTGGGTGTCTACCGGGGTGTCTACCTGGGTGTCTACCTGGATGCCTACCGGGGTGCCTGCCCGGATGGCGCCCGCTACCATGCCCCCTACCTGGACGATGGCGGTCACCGTGCCCCCCACCTGGGTGGCGCCCGCCGCTCCGTCCGCCGCCCCCGTGATGCCCCCGTCCACCACCGCCACCGCCTCCTCTGTGGCTTCTCAATTCGCGGGACACATCCTCCAGGCCTTCCTCGTCTTCTCCGAGGACTATCAAAGTAGAGTTGACCTCATTTGGTACCTCCAAAGGATCAATAATCTCGGGGCTCGAAAGATCTCCTCTCTCCTGCAACTCCTGTTGAAAGCAGGCTCATGAAAGATGAGTAAGCCAAAATATGGAGGAAAAGAAAACTGCAGCGAGGCATTGGCCGACACACTCACGGTCGATTTACTTAGCTCGTTGCCTGTCGCGAGTAGAGCAAACACTCCCAGTTTTAGTGCTCGGCCAGGTCAAACTGCCTCTCTGTGAGCCAATGAAAACGCCTGTGGTACGAATGACCCTCTCTTGCGTTCGCCGCACATGTGTTGCAACTTTGCTCGTAAACTCACCGAAGATAGAAGGGACCCCGAGCAGCAATGCAATTACATACTTGATGTTCATTGGGCTTCGTTGACTCGATGTCGACTTTCTTTTCTTCACCAGTTATTCAAAGAGATTTTATGAGATGATTTACGAGTGGGCCCTGCAACTTTTTCAAGAACAAGAACAAGTGCATGTCCAAGAGCAGTCTACTAATGTGCGGTGGGTAGAGACTGGAGTTCTCTTCTTCCTTCATGGTCCGAGTCATGGGTTCCCACTGTCACGGTAGTTCCAAGAGTAGTGCCCGCTATGAGTCTACACATGGTGCTTCACTCGAGCCAATCATATCGAAGCCAATAGCTAGTGCATCCGTCATCGTGCCATGCTTGCTCAAGCGCCAAAGCTAGGTATACAATTGGCATGTTGAACAGCAATATATGCGCGGGCTCGAACGCCATATCTACCATGGAATGCTTCACTGTTCCCATCTCGCGCGGGTAAAACGTCGCCGGCACGAGGATGGCATCGCGCAGGCGGGCGTTATCTGACATCAAACATTCCCTGGCACGTATTGCGAGCCTCTCTTTGCCAGACCTAAAACTGCACAACGGAACTTATCTCGCCCCGAGAGCCCCGCCGCATTATTCTCGGACCAATGATCCAAAATGATCCACGCATTGGCACGGGACATCTCGAGAGGCCACTTACTGCGCCGCCCCGGAGGACTCGAGACGGCACGATACCACGCATGTAACGCCGTGGCCAACCGAGAAGTACGGTGACCGCAGACGACATGCTATCAAGCTCGTGCAGAGCAGACATCGTATGCCGACCGATGATCCAACATCATGAAAGTGAGAGATGCATTTGATCGGCTCTCGGATAAGGAAGTGGTACGGCAGCGCACTGTACCATATGTACCCAGCCAGTCGATAGAGTGCAACTAATATGTTTTATTGCAATGGGTCCAGAGGTCCACCTCTGAATAGGTCGGGCCCACCACCGTATTACTCATCCGGCTTGAACTTGTACCGACGACAAACGGAGTCACCATGCCACATACGGTGCAGTCGCCGTACCCCGAAGAACCCTCTCATCAGATCATTCGCCCTTCCCGCCCCCGTCCCCTCCTCCTCCTCCTCCCCGTCCCTTCCTCTTCCTGCTTCCGCCCCCACCCTTCTTCCCCTTCTTCCTCTTCTTCTCGTCGTACGGAGTGGTATCGATCCCGCCCCTCCTCGGCGGCCTCCTCTGTTTCTTCCTCCTCTCGTCGCCCCTCCTCCCGCTCGATCCACCCTTCTTCATCTCCAGCATCCAGGCGGGAACGTGGCACCCGCTGAGCCTCACGACGTTCGCGATCGTCCTCAATCCATCGAAGTCCGCCTCGGTGAAGAACGTGATCGCCCTCCCCGCCCTCCCGGCGCGACCCGTCCTCCCGATCCTGTGAACGTACGTCACCCCCTCCCCCGGCAGGTCGTAGTTGATGACCAGGTTGACCGCCTTGAAGTCCACGCCCCGCGCGACGAGGTCGGTGCATATCAACACCCACGTCTCCCCCCTTCGAAACTTCTTGACGGACTCCTCGCGCGCGGCGTGGGACCTGCCGGCGTGTATGACGTCCACCCGCATCCCGTCGTACAATAGCTCGGAAAACAATGCCTGGGCGCGCTCCTTGGATTGCACGAAGACCAACACGGGAGGCGTGAGGCCGGAGGACGCGAGCTGCCGCATCGCCAGCAATTTGCCCTCCTCCCTCCCCACGAACTTGAGCTCCTGCTCCACGTGTTCGCTCGCTCCCCCCGCGGCCGAATTGCCCCCGATGCCGGCGTGTATCCCGGTCGTGACGTCGATAGGGTTGCGCAGTATGGATTCGGAGAGGTGTCGGACGCCCGGGCCGAGGGTGGCAGAGAAGAGGGCGCGGATGGACGAGGAGGGAATTTGGGAGAGGATGGAGTCGATCTGCTGCAGGAAGGTGCGGGATTGGGACGACCCGGAGGACTGGTGCCGTTTTTTGCGTCGTTGCCGCCCTTCCTTCTCGTCTTCGTCGTCCTCGCTGCCTTCTTCTTCACTGTCGTCGGAATCATCGTCATCATCATCGCTTACATCCTTTGACTTATTCCTCTTCTCGTCGCCCCCGCCGCCTCCGCCGTCGCTCGCATCCAGCAGCCTGTCCGCCTCGTCCAGAACCACCATCCTGCATCCCCCCATCCTCATCCCCCTCGCCAGGCACTCGGCCATCCGGGCGGGGGTGGCCACCAAGACGTCGACTCCCGACTTTCCCCCCAGGACATTCGACGAGGCCAGGGATGCGTTGGATTTGGAGAGGAGGACGGATTTGAACTTCTTCCTTCCTCCGGGACCCCCGGGCATGGAGGAGGAGAGGCGATCGACCTCGCGATGGAGCTGGGAGGCGAGCTCGAGGGACGGGGCGAGGAGGAGGACGCGGACGTGTCCCCTCAGATCCTCCTCCTCGTCATCTTCGAGGCGATTCTTAGTTTGCTTCCTTCCCTTCTTTCCATTCTTTTTCTGCCCCTGCTGCTGCTGCTTTCCGTCCTTCCCCAATTCCGCCACCTTCTTCGGGCCACTCGACCTACCGTAATAAACGGCCTCGGGGCACCTGGCCAGCATTATCGAAGGCAAAACGAACGCCCCCGTCTTTCCGCTCCCCGTGGGAGCGCATCCCATCACATCCCTCCTCCCCCCCAGCAGGCTCGGGAGCGATTGCATCTGTATGGGAGTTGGTTCCTTCCATCGTCCCGCCTCGACGTTGTGGAGGAGGGCCCGCTTGGATGATTCGAATCGCTCGGCCGACTCCTCGTCCCACCAATCGGGTCGAGTCCATTCGTGGAAGCTCGATATCGGATCGGGCACCGTCGTCGTCGCCTTTCCCGACGCGGCGGCCGCCGATATTTCCTGCCGATTATCTTTGGACAATCGTATGCCCATCCGCCGACGGAAGGCGGCCACCTCCTCCCTCCGGATCTGAGCCAGCTTTTTGGCCGAGTGGATTTTTTTGGGACGCTTCGCTTTCGGTCGCTCGGAGGTGGCTCCATCGTCGTCGTCCGACTCGTCGTCGTCGGCGGATTCGTCATCGTCGACTTCCTCGTCGATGCGATCGCTCTCCTGCTCCTCGCGCGCCCTCGCCGCCGACGCCGACGCCGGCCTCTTCTTCTTCTTTCGCTTCGACTTGTCGATCCTCGCCGACGACGAAAGCATGTTGAACAGGTCCTCCATGGTCGATAGGTACGGCGATGACGACGATGCGCTTGACGGGTGTTTTGTGGTCGGGCGTCGGGCGGCGATCGATCGCGATCGGCGAGGAGGAGCAGAGAGGAGAGAGGAGAGCCATTCATTTTCTGGCTGGGGTTCTTGATCTTTGGCGACAATGTTGATGGGTCGATTTCTTCTTTGGCGATTAGCCACGAGAGTTACCCTCGTTCGTTCTAATATTGGCGATCATGTTTGGCGATTTGTGCGTCACCTTGCGTCATCCAACCGCGCCCGCCATGCATCCGCCATCATTTTTTCCTCCGCGACGCGACGCAACGACTTCATTCACTACGATCGCCATGACGACGCCTACCAGCGGGACGGCCTCCCGCCTCCGCGCGGTGGCCGCCGCCTTGGCCCTCCTCTGCCTCATCGGAAGCGGCGGCCCGAATGCCTCCGCCTACGCGTTCTCGCCGCCGTCTCCCCCCACCATCGGCCGGAGGACGACGCCGATGACGACATCGTCCCGACTGCGGTCGACCACCGACGACTCCGCCGTCGNCTTCTTGGCCAGGGCGACGCGGCGGGCCTCGTCGGCCTGGCCAAGAAGCGCTCGTCCAAATTCTCCACCACCACCACTTCCAGCACCACATCCTCGACCTCATCCGCCCCGTCCTCTTTGACTCCCGACGAGGAGAAACAGCGCGCCCGGAACAAAAATTCGAACGATCAGGAGTGGAAATTCTTCGACACCGCCCGCCTCCACGTCACCGCCGGCTCGGGAGGATCCGGATGCGTCGCATTCCGTCGCGAGAAGGGAGAGGCCATGGGTGGACCCAACGGCGGACGCGGAGGGGGCGGCGGTTCCGTCGTATTGGTCGCCGACGAGTCCCTCAACACGTTGGCGGGATTGCGCAATAAAATTCACGTCCGCGCCAAGAGCGGACGGAACGGCATCGGCAAGAACAAGGATGGGGCGGCGGGGGACGACGTCCGCGTACGCGTCCCGTGCGGAACCATCGTGAGGGAACTGCACACCCAACGTGTCGCGGGGGAACTTCGACATCACGGCGACGAGCTCGTCGTCGCGGCCGGGGGGAGGGGGGGACGGGGCAATGCCGCCTTCATGACCCAGCGTCGGACGGCGCCCAAGTTCGCCGAGGTGGGCGAGCCGGGGATCGAGAGGTGGCTCGGGATAGAATTGAGGTTGGTGGCCGACGTGGGATTTTTGGGCGTGCCCAACGCGGGCAAGTCCACCCTCCTGGGGGCGGCGAGCGCCGCCCGTCCCAAGATCGCCAACTATCCCTTCACCACCATAGTTCCCAACCTTGGAGTGTGCGACCTCGGCGAGGAGGGGGCGGGGCTGGTATTATGCGACATCCCCGGACTCATCGAGGGCGCGGCCGAGGGGACCGGCCTTGGGTTCAGCTTCCTGAGGCACGTCCGGAGGTGCAAGGTGCTCCTCCACGTCGTCGACGGCACCTCCACCGATCCCGTGGGCGATTTCCGGATGCTCAACGAGGAATTGGCAAAATACGACGACGCCCTCGGACGGAAGCCGCAGGTGGTCGTGCTGAACAAGTGCGACGTCAGCGAGGTCAGCGAGAGGGCGGATGAGATCGTCGACGAGCTCCGGGTCGCGGCGGGACACTCGCGCGTGATGACGATATCTGCCGCGACGACCGAGAACGTGCAGGAATTGATGGGCAGGCTCAAGAAGTTCGTCGAGGCCGAAAAGGCCAGGGTGGAGGGGGGGGAGAGGGAGGAGGACGACGTGGTATTGGCCGAGGTGGATCTGTCGAGGGCCGCGTTGGACAGCGATAGCGACGATTACGGTGAGTCGGGTCCGGGGTCGGGTCCGGGGTCGGCGTCTCCTCGCCATCGTGGAGAAGTTTTTTATTTGCTTCATTTGGAACCCACGTGCGTCGATGGGCCATGTCTGTACGAGGGGCCGACAGAGGAATGACTGGTGAATATTCTGTCTGGGAGCCAATCGTCTGGGGGCGGCACATGGTCACATGGTGCCTTCAGTCTTGACGCGAGCTGGCCTGCCTGGGCCACAGTACCCATTGTCTTCCACCTCGGCGATCAATCCATGTGCTCTTTGTTTGGGGTACCCGCGTACCCTCGTATGCGTCTGGGTGACTGATGATTACGAATACTTTCCTTTGGTGTCGTTGGAAGTGCAATCATTCGCCAAACCATTTACACCCAGCTACGTGGGTGCAGCACCAAAAGCTGGGCACACATCCTCGCACCTACATCTCGAAAGTTCTCTTTCTCTTTCGAGGCAATATTCGCTCCATCCATTTCGCTTCTTGCATCGCCTGACCCATATCGACCGTGCATCAAAACCAAACCCCCGCAGAAATCATATCCGACCCCGCCTACCCGGGCCAGTGGCGCGTCAAGGGACCGTATATCGAACAGATCGCCAAGATGACTCACTGGGAGTACCCCGAGGCAGTCGAGCGATTCGGGCGGCAGCTCCAGGCCCTCGGCATCGCCGACGAGCTGACCGCGCGCGGCGCGGGGGAGGGCGACCTCGTCATGATCGACGAGTACGACTTCGACTTCGCCCCGGGCATGACCAACCCCTACATACCCCAGGAATTGCTGGAGAGGGATGCCATGTACGAGGAGCTGAGGGAGAAGAGGGAGGAGGCTCCCCGAGCCATGCTGATGAGCACGGACGACGGCGATGATGATGACGACGACGACGACGGGGAGGTTTGGAGGCCGTTCAACAAGGGGGGATACATGGACATGGACAAGGACGAGATCGTGGAGTTCAACGACGACGGGGGATGGGATCTGCTGGAGGATGATTTCGACCTAAGCCCGGAGTTCATGGAGGGGGACGAGGTGTGGACGTCGTGATTACTGCCTCTCTTGTTGTTTGGCCTAAATGGAGAAGGCAAGTTGTTAGTACGTACACTGTTAGTATCATCCATCTCTCTCGCGACCGGACTGTAATTGTCCAAACACAACTACATCATGTGTAACGTACTGTAATCAGACATGAACCTCTCTGGGTTCATAAGACAATGCCGAATGAGGCCAAGTTCATTATACGGTCAATGAGCGTCAAAATGAAACAGATCGCGGACCACGAAAAGATAGTCGATATCATATCCCGAAAAACGTGTTTCGCCTCCTGATAGATATCATCGGATGTCTCCGCCGCCAATTACCACACTGAGCACAACATTTCAAAGAGGATTGCAATACCCGCCTACAAGCCCCATACCATGAAGGGATGCCAGTTGGAGACGAATCGATGCTTTGCCTTATTGCTACCATTGCTACCATCCAGACCGTTGCACCGCTCTGGTGAATAATTGATCGAGCAGTGCAGAAGTTGGTGGATTGATGAATGACAGATGAGCTGCAATAGTGGCTTTTATTTGTTGGTCGGCGCAGGAGTGGGCTCGCTCGGCGGGCGTGACTTCGTCAGTGGGCTCCTTCGTGGGCGCAGGGGTAGAGGTAGGGGAGTGACCGGCGCAAGTAAGAATGGGATGGCCCCTGTGCTGGTTGCCTCCTCTGCAGTTGACAGAGAAGAAAAGAAAAGGCTTCCGATAGCAGTACGATACTGAGAAGAAAAGAAAAAGGATATATGACATAGCCTTCCGCTAGCAGTACGATACTATTGAATTGGGCTAGCCTATTTCAAAACTCGAGGCTTCGTACGTTATTCTCATGTGTCATTCGTAACATTTACATTTACATTCCCTTTTGGTTCCATCACGTTCCATATATGATGGTGTTAACACTCTAGGCACAGGCCGCAACACATGACCCAGGGCATCCCTCAAAGCCGTCTCTTCCGTCGGTTCCTACTAGGGGGCACCTGGCGCTGGTATTCCTTGCCACCCAGTTGCACCTCTTAGTCCTGCCATTAGGCGCTACCACCCTGTAGGTACTGTCGTCAGTGCAGTTGATGGGAGCGGGTGTGGGCGGAGGCGTCACTGGTGCAGGGGTAGGCTCGGGAGTGACCGGCGCAGGGGTGGGCTCGTTGGTCGGCGCTGGGGTAGGCTCAGGGGTGACAGGCGCTGGGGTAGGCTCAGGAGTGACAGGCGCTGGGGTAGGCTCGGGTGTGACCGGCGCAGGCGTGGGCTCGTTGGTAGGAGCGGGGGTGGGAGGAGGGGTGACCGGTGCAGGAGTTGGAGGCGGTGTGACCGGTGCTGGCGTAGGATTAGGCGACGCCACTCCACATGATCCGAAGGGGGCAGAGGTCTCGCCAGATCCATAACTTCCTCCAGATGCCACGACGTCACTTCTGAACACGGCGGTGTACGCTCCATTACCGAAGCCACAGCAGATTCCGTCCCCGTAGGTATCACTGATGGTGAAGGTATACTCGGCCATGGGAACGCACTCCTCGGTAGTATACTCGAAGTTTGCTGTGGTGTAGGAGCCGCCGCTCATCTGCGTCTGTCCCGTGCAAGTGTTGGTCAGCACCCACGACGTCTCGCCAGGGTAGTTGTCAGTGAGAACGCTTGCCATGAATCTGACGGTGCCTGGCTGGCTGTCGCAGAAGGTGTTGACCGTGGGCGATGCCGTGGGAGTGCGCTCGAAGGAGATGGAGACTTGGGCGGCGCCAGTGTTGGCATCAGTGCTGATAGATCCGACGTTCACGAAGACCTCGTCTCCATTAGACAGGACCTTGCTCCAAGAGCCATTGGCAGACATTTTGGACTCGATCCATGATTCGCCATACCCGCTGCTGCCAGGGTCGTACCTCTGGACAGTGACCTGGTTGGGAGCCTCAACGGTCCCACTGTTGTGCTTGGCAGCGTGGTTGAAGCCAATGTAGTAGTCAGTGACAGAGCCTGGATCTTCGACCTTGATGATGATGGGATCCTGTCCGGCCTGGCCTACCTGGTAGTTGACCTGGCCCTTGAGTGGCCCAACATAGGAAGGGTTGTTCACAGGATCGACAGTAATCTCGGCCTCGGGGAACCATCCAATCTGCCAGTTCTTAGCGTTGTTGAAGCACATAATGGGACCGTCGCTCTGGCCGTAGGAGTAGCCCATCATGCCCGTCTGATCAGCATAGGTGGTGGAGCCCTCGTTGGAGTGCGCGAGGTTGAGGTTATGTCCGACCTCGTGCAACTGGGCGCTGACGTAGTTGCACCACTGGTCGCTGTAGACTGAGTTCCGGCTCAGCCAGGGCGGAGAAGAGGAAGAAGGGGAAGAAGAACTTCATTTTTTCGATGACTTTCTTGTCTAGAGACTTGGTAGAGAGGTGTAAGATCGGAAGCTACCTATCGCCTTTGCTTGGGAGCGGAGTTGAATATTGTGAGACCGCCGACGGGCCGATCGAAAATGAAAATGTGGGAGCCATAGGTAGGTAAGTAGCTATCGTTCGTACCACGATCAGATCGTACCATACACTCTTTTCATAAATCTACAATCCACTGATCACTGACTGAGTGAGAGATCCTGGAGATGAGGTGAAGAGAGTATTGATGAGTGATTGATTTTGTCGCTTTTGTTCACGGCAACAACCTCATGATGACGCGGCCTTGTCTCCGTTTCGATTTCCAGCACTTGCGTCAGTCTCCTCCTCGCCCGCCTACCTGGGTTTTTATCTACCTACATAGGTGTCTACGAAGTTGGCAAGCCCACGGGGCGATAAAATGACTGATAGACAAGCCAAAAGGATAGCGGTCAAGACCAAGATGAGACAAGACGGGAGAACTTCGGACACAAAGACATCTACAATGGCACAAGAGATGTGGAGAGAAGACTTGTGTCCAAGATTCTTTGCCTCACATCACTGCCTCTCTATGTCATTTTGGTAAGTTCGTATGTACATAACCTAGTACAAAGAAAAGAAGGGCAGTTGTTTCAATCACTTTGTGAGAAACCAGAGTCATTAGAGACATATGTACGAGAGGTTTTGATGTCTATCGCACAAGATCAATGCATGAGTCATGAGTCGAGGTATTATGTAAATCCAAAAATAGTTTTGAACTATCGCTAGAAGAGACTATCAATAGGTGTTTTCTATAATAAGAAATATTAGAAAATATTTTATTTATTGATCATTATTCACTTAGTACGATACTTAGCTCCTTTTGTGGTCACTTTGTGGAATGAAAAGATTCGGCCCCTTCGCAGGTGAAGGAATTTAGACCAAATCAGCTCTCACCTTGCTCAGAACAGTCACAACACGTACGTGCACAACGGTTCCCGAGTCACGTGATTCAAACTTCGCATTCGGGAATCGAGGGCATGAGGGCGTATGATCTATGAGGGCATGCATTGGGACTGGGGGGACTCTTGGGGCATGCAGTGCTTGGGGAATTGAACAGCATATTAGACCAGCAAGCAGTATGTATGGTACCTACTCAAAATTGGCCTCTTTGCTTGTCCAACTCCGGCAGGCTACCGCACCTGGAGATCCAAGTGCCTGGACGTGTTTGTGGGCAGCAGACATTTGGTTTAGGTTTAGGACCCACACTAGTAGTTTGTATCGTTACTTGGGCTTGAGCACTTGGGCCATTGAGGCCAGAATGAGGTACTATGACACTCTTGAAAGTAAGGGGGTAGAATTCTACCCCTTAGAATCTCATGGGGGGCTACAATATGTATGCAGCATCTTCAGCTGCTTGTCAGTAAAACTTGAGGAGATCCAATGCAAAGTGCTACCACTACCAGTACATTTATATTTATTTGTAGAAATTGCATAGTATGTTATATCGCTGATGTTGTTTTGCCTCCACCTCCACGAGTTAATTCATGTCGTGTCAGTGTCAGTGGTGGAAGGGAATTGATAAGTACAGTGGGGTGGGGGGCTCGATAGGCCTCAATATGCTATTTTTATCCGTACCTACGTAGAAATATACCAATCGTGCGTCGCCGCCGACCAAAAAAAGCAAGCAACGACAATGGGATTTCCGCTCTGACGACGGCTCAGTAGTGGCCAACCTAAAACGCCGTGACGCGCCGGGTAGCTACGGCGAGCTGAACTGACGGACTAAAATCGACAGAGGGCCGCGGATCGACCTATGGGGCCGATTTTGAGCGCGGGCCGTCGCGCCG
>JALLBE010000915.1:0-12730 GCA_036939795.1 Thalassiosira mediterranea
CCGCGACCTCCTTGAACGTCCCGTGCACCTTGAAGGGATGGAGGGCGGGTTGGATGGTCTTGGGAGGGCGGGGAAGGGCTACCGTGACCAAAATCCCATGGCGACGGCGTTTTTGAGCGCTCGATGGCAGCCCGAAATGGTTTTTTAGGCCAGGTAGACCGGCCGGCGCCAGATATCTCACCGTGGCCGCACGCACAAGTGTTGCCCCCGTGTGGCCACGGTGGCAAACCCACGCTGGAGTCAATACAGACGCCGTCAATCGACGATGGGGGCGTCGATTCGATGGCGTTTTTCATAGCGTCGACGGCATCGGGGGGGGAGGTTGGTCGATCGGCGAGCCGGAGGGAGCGTTGAGTTGGGAAGCGTGAAAGATACCTTTAGTTTCGCCAGATCACAAAAAATGGCGGGATAAAAAGATACCTTTAGGTAGATAAAATAGATTATCTAGGTAGACCTGCTATCAGTCCACCCCCTAACCCTGTCGGGCCATCTGAGTGCCCTGGATCAGCAACCAGGTGAAGCACTGCTATATCAAGCCCTCCATTGTTGCCATGGGGATATGTGGCAACAATGATAAGCTTTGGAGAGGGTTCTGAGGCTTGCTTGACAGGATGCAGTCTTAGTTGAATGCCTTCAGTTGTGTGGCTCTTGTTAACAAACCACATAAATCCCTGTTCCTCATAAGTTTTTGTTTCTTAACCTTAACAACTTTTGGTTCAGGATTTTAGAAAACAATAACTTTCATTTTAACCAGCGTTCTTCATGTTGATCATTTAAAAATTTTTGAACCTGAGTCCTGTGATCCACGCGCCTCGTTTCATGAGAGCTTGATTGAAAGTTGAGAGCCAGACTCAGACGGATGCAAGCACTGCACATTCTACACACTTTTGATGGCTGCGCAAGCAAAATGCTTGCTTTGGATTGCTTGACCAAGAAAAGGGATCTTGCATTTCATTTTCACCACCAACCCACATTCATTCCAAGTTAATTTCATGCTTCATTTTACTCAATTTGACCCATCTTTTTTTGCGCACGTAGAGCTGGGTAGGTGTCAGCGTATCTATGTATGTATGTACGTTTGTCTGTCAGATCAGTTGTCCCATTCCATAGACTCCCGTTACCTAGGTCAATACTGAGAGTGTGCAAAATGTTACCTCACCACCAGTAACTCCATCATTGCTCTAAATTATTCACGAGCTCTGATTTTCAAAAAAATTGAGACACAGCTAAGGGGGGGGGCGACGGGGGCGGAGCCCCCCTCTCTCTTCGCTCTCTCTTGCTTCTCCAAGCTGGAGCAATGCATTCTCCCCCAAAACGGCACTTTTCTCAAACCTTTCCTCTAATCTAAAATAGGATTTTGCAATAGGTGGAGGCCGAAGCTGCTGCATCCGAATATCATCCTGAGAAAAAAAACTGGCTGATTTTGATTAGTTTTGTTACTTAGAATATCTAGGCATGTCAGGCCCTCATAGCTGTTGCTCAGATCAAGGAAGGTTGCTCAGATTCATAGTTACATATGTATGGGTAATGGTAATGGTGAAGGTGCTTTGCACAGCAGGGCATCCTTGGTGATTACTGGTTTGTACTTTTTTGACTTTGCCCTATCCCTTTTTGTCACACTGAATTGTCGTTTAATACAAATCAACAAACATCCACATTATTCTCTCATTTTATTGGCATGGTGGACAGGGCAGATGAGCATGAGCTAGCTGCTGTTGATCTTGGCGGGCCAGAAGGAGTCCGAGGTTCAAGGTGCCCCCCCGGAGACCGGCGGTGTCGAGGAGGGGCATCCAGCTTTTCCACCACTGTCATAGTGGGTGAGCATGGAGAGGACGCCATCCCCGCCTATTGCCGTCCTACCCTATGGCCTTGGCTTTGCTGTCGCTGTCGCTGTCGTGGGCGTGGGCGTGGGCGTCGGCGTCGGCAGCAGCAGCAGAGGCGATGTCACGGCCAACGGGTACCATAATGTGCGTGCGGTAGGAGACGGGCGCCGGGGGACATTTTTTGCCGGGGTTTAGTTTTGCTTGATGAGTGATGCTGTGAAAAGGTCAATAATTGTTGTTGAAGGGAATTTCAGACTCTGAGTTACTCTGACTCTGAGACAGAAGGAATCACCCGCATTGGGAGCCCACGGGTGACGGGCCCTTCGGCCGTCACTGGGGGGGCATGTGCACTCCTGTAGGTGTAGGTGTAGGAGTGAGAAAGAATGACTTTGCAACCCTTGCCTGCAAGCTTACAATATTTCAATAGTCAATAGCAATAGCCCTACATACCCCCCCACCCACCCCACTCAGGCTCACACCCATATCTCTAGTTACATACCTGTTCAACCCTGGGCCAAACATGAGCTAGTTAGCTAGTAGAGGGTGTGTTAGAGACTGTTAGAGACTTATGGTACACCAGATGGTACCATACTGCTTTTGCTGATGCTGTAGAAGTTTCTGCCCCTGATTGACACAGCATTTGGAGGTTGAAGGTTGGGCTTCCGGGATGATTATTGCTATTTTAGTATGTACTTCACCACTCACCACCTCAGCTAGCTACCTAGCTACATACATACCCTTCGTCCTACCAGCTCCTAACTACAGTCAAGTTTTGACTAGCCCTTCTTCGTACCATATGTAGGACCCAGTATGGAGGACCAGTAATAGCCGTTGCAAATGTCGCGCGCAGACCTTCATCCTTCACAATAACATGGCCATGCTTCATCAATCAAGCAAGCACCTCCTCGCTCGCTCGCTCGCCTTCGCTCCTCTCGCTCCTGGCGCGCAGCTCCTCGCTCCTCGCTCCTCGCTCCTCGCTCCTCGCTCCGTTCCTTCGATCCTCGAGGCTCCTCGCTCCTCCTCGGCCCGCTCTCGTGGCTCTCGGAACTTGCTCTCACCCGCCCGTACGTCCTCACAACCGCCCGTGCTCACACCTGCCACAGTCGTACGACCATACCCCCGCTACAAGACCCCCCTGCAGACCAAAAAGCACGCGCATCGCCCTCCTTTTCGACTGCGTTAACGGCAGAACGATGGATATCAAGAAGGTGAATGAGGAAGGGCTATCATACGTTCGTGCTAACGTACACTTTGTGACGGTACTCCTTTCCCCTGGCGATGCTTGGAGGATGTTGATGCATGGACGGTTCGGCGCGGTGATGAGCTTGCCCATGTTCTAATACGAAACAACTTTTCATCTCTTGGTTTTCTAGACGATTACGAAGGAAGCCGATGGCACGAATCAAAAGGGCGAGTACATTGGTAAGCCAAAGCCTGGCGACACCGTCTCCGTTAAATACAAAGCACGTACCATCAACAAGAAAGGAAAAAAGGAAGGACGGGATTGGATTGATACCGATCACATTGGGCCGATGGTAAACCTGAAATGCACCGATCTGCAGTCTACCGAGCACAAGGGGCTTTACGTAGGGCTCAATGAGGTCGTCCAAACAATGGAGTTGGGAGAAGAAGCAACCGTGATCATCCCCTCTGCAAAAGCCTTTGGGGAAGAGGGGTTGAGCATGTACTACGAAGTGAGCGCGGGATATATCAAATCGTTCATGGAAGTTTTCGGTGTGGCCATGGCCGATGACCCAAATGCTCCTCCCAATCACAAGGGACGCAATCCTCTCTGTATCGCCTACTACCCCGTTGCTCCTGGAGAGGACATTTATCTGGAGTTGAAACTGATCAAAGTCAACGATCACGCTCGTGCGATAAAAACGGGTTGTTTGGATTGCATTTGGTCTTCGATCTCTCAGGGACTTGGCCTCAACAGCGGAACATATTGAATGCGTATCATTTGGGGAAGAAAGCGATTTTTTTGGCAAGAGTGCACCATCAAACAGGTTGTAACATCGGTATTTTGTGCCAACGAGAAAGATGCCAGGAAGCAGTGGCAACTAAACTGGTGCAGTGATGAGTGGCTCGGTGTTATGCCCAGCGACTTCCCGCCCATGTCAGCGCCAACTTTAATAAAGTTCTGTGGACGATACGCTATTCTACGAAAGTCAGTTGACTCTCGCAATCTTGATGTACAAAATAGAAGCAATTTGGACTATGTATACACTGTATAAAAACACGGTGATATTCCTTTTAATGTCGTCACATCATTACACACCATACTCAATCATGCAGGCCATTAGGAGAATCTTGCGCGTTTGATCCTGGTCGTGCTCACCCTCACATCTGGCTTGTCGTAGGACCAAGAAGGACTTCCTCCATTGGAAACGAGATCCCATGTCACTGACCATGGCAAACCATCCCGAACAGCCGTCCGTCCAGTGGTGTAGCGATCGACCCAATTGTCATCTTGAAGGACGGAAATGTACCAGATCCAGAAGTATTCTTTACGGGAATAGTCGAAACGAGGCAGGCTTGAGTACATGCGAGCGTAGGGAGCTCCATCGGATTTGCGAGTTTGGTAATAAATTGGAACCCGATTGAAATAGCCGTTCTTCTCGTAGAAACCATCCATTTTCTCGATATCGCAATTTTCCACTACGAGATCGTTCACGTAATCCCCAGTCTCGTCGTAAAGGTTTTTCAGTGATTCATACGGTGCCTCTTTTGATTGCCGAGCTAATGTTGGCGAAGGTAGCTTCCTACTTTTTCCATAATCCTTTCCGCCCTCGACGCAATACGAGATTTGTGCAATCTTCCACCCATACAGCGGAGGAAGTTCGTTAGCAGTGTCTTGCGCACGTGCGTGATAGTGACAGACATCTCCACCGCCCTTATGCTCTACAATCAACCATTTTTTGGTCTTTTGCCATCTATTCCCAACGTTGGCGCGTTGGATGAGGAAGTACGATGCGGAGTCCTTCCTCAGGGAGTACCTAGGTGCCTCATCATGAAACCCCGACAGTGTGAACGTTCCATTCATTTCCGACACCCCAGCACCCTCGACAATAAATGTGAACGGTGCACTTTTAGCGACTTCATCGGATAGGTCCACCGTCGAAGATCGTGCTGATGCTTCCGTCTTGACGGTGGAAACTACGTCATCGTCGATCACAATCACTTCGTCAGAGTTGGAGCTTCTCGGGGCATTAGCGTTCCTCAACGAAGCAGTTGTCCCAGAGCCAGTGCTACTTTCCTCTGCATCCGCATCATTCACAGCAGAATCAACTACAGTCGTGGGACTCGTTGCCTCGGACGTTGGCGTCACATCGTTAACAGTTCTCGCCGATACCGACGACCCGTTCGAGCCGTCGGCAGCTCGAGCAGCAGCATTTGAGGCAACCGAGGACTCAGATGCCCCAGAGTCAGCAGCGCCCGACTCGTCCGTTGGAGTCGCTGCCGTGGATGAAGCGCTCCGATCGCTACCTATGCTGTCGTCACTGCTCGGGGACATCGACACCCTAGCGGGGACGTTTCTAGTTCCAGTAGTCGAGGCGCTCGACGGGCTGATCGTCGCGGGCGTCGGATCGGCATCGTCCACGTCGATCACCTCCCACCGTCGCTCCACATCGGCGAGGTACTCCTTCGCCTCCTCGACTTCTCTTTCGGCTTCCCTCAGCTGACCGTTCACGAGCACCTCGAGACCCGTCGGGACCTCACACATGGCCTCCGCCCTCGACGCCAGCGACTTGGCCGTGTGGGACCATCGGCGGGCGAGGGCTAGCAGGCGCTTCGCGGCCTCGATCTCGCCCCGGCTCTCGAGGTTCTTCGACGATGTCATTGTCGCGAGATGTGAGCGAGATGCACGCACTCACCACTCAGTCACTCATCGCTCATCGCTCATCCGCGCCATTTTCCGATGAACATCCAAGCAAGGGCAGAAAGTTACGGTAATATTGGTATTACTCGTCGTCGAACGCGCATTCAAGATCAGTTACCGTATAATTTGATCCGTGGACAACGCTACGTAGAGTTGACGTAGGAATAGTAGACAAACTATATCAATCCCACCGCTATTATGCCGTCATTTTTCCAACGCTCGCCGCGACGGCATCGGCAACAGCGGCGACGACCTGCGGCGGCGACGACGGCCACCATGTCCGACGACAACGGCGAAGGCGGCGGCACCAAGGGCAACAGCGGAGACTTCGGCTTGCCCCCCAAAAATGCCTCCTCCCGTCGGAAGCGCCGCCCCCCCGCCTCGGGCAACAAGAACGACGGGGGCGCGAAGATGATCGTCGCCCTCATCGCCGGCGCCGGCGCAGCCTTCCTCTTGGCTCTGATCATGCTCATGAGCCGCCTCGAGAGCGAGGAGGCTTCCAACGGATTGTTGAACGTCAACGTCGGCGGGGCCGCGGGTGTGGACGATCAGATCGACGCCGAGCCCGTTGGGGGGGAGACGGGAGACAAGGTCCTCGACCTGAAGGATCGCATGGCCGAGCGGCGGGGCAAGCTCGTCGAGCGCATCCACCAGATGGAACACGTGTACGATCGCAAGCTGCACAAGTTCGAGAGGGCGTTCAACCTGCCTCACGGCAACCCACTGGAGAGGATCGTGCACCGGGGCGAGAGGGGCATGGAGGGCATCGCCGCGGTCATGGCCGGGGAGAAGGGGGAGATCGAGAAGATCGGCGAGAAGGAGCTGGCGAAGGACTTTCACGAGGCCATCGAGAGGGACAACGAGGCGTACGAGGCGAGGGAGGGGAGGAGGAAGCAGAAGAGGGCGGCGAAGCAGACGAAGGTGGCCGATGCCGGGGAGGCGGCCGTCGCGGAGGACAGGCCGCCCCACCTGTACCCCATGTTCCCCCCCATGCCGCCCCACACCATGGCCGTGGACCTGTTCGGCGAGGAGATCATCACGGACACGCTCTCGCAGAACAAGCCCACCGTGGCCGGCATCATCGCCATCATGCAGCGATTCCTGACGAAGCTCCACCAGATGCTCAAGGAGAACAAGCACGCCAAGACCGCCGACGACGTCGTCCAGAAGTACTTCGCGCTGGTGACCGAATACCTGGAGCCGCTCGAGGAGGCATATCGCGATCGAGAGATCTTCGACGTCCGCGAGGACGATTCCATCTTCATGTCCCTGGGCGCGTACAGGGATCACCTGCTGGGGGAGACGCTGAGGCAGGCGTTCAAGACTGCCGCGCACCCCGAGAAGCTGTTCGTGGGGGCGGTCGTCCAGAATTGCTTCGGCATCGACGTGCAGTGCCGGACCGGGGTGGAGGTGAAGGGCAAGGACGAGAAGGGACGTCCCATCACGAAGGTGAGCGACAAGGATGCGGACATAAATGGCATCGAACAGTTCTGCGACGATCCCGACTACGGAAAGTACTGCGAGTCGGGGCAGGTCCGGGCGCTCTACGTGAACGAGACCGAGAGCAACGGCCCCACCACAGCGCGGTACTTCGCGTCCAAGCTGTGGGGGGGCGAGACCTACTTCATGCAGTCCGACGCGCACCTCCGATTCGCGAAGGACTGGGACCGCCAGTACATCGAGGAGGTGAAGGCGGCCAAGTCCTACCCCAAGGCGATACTGAGCGCGTACCCCCCCGGCTTCAGCGAGGAGGACCCTCCCTACGTGGGGGGAACGCGGGGGACGAGGCTGTGCACGTGCGAATTCTCCACGAGCGACGTCGAGCACCGCATACTGAGGATCAACACGGGGAACCAGTGCCGGGGGGAGGAGGCGGCGCCGACGCAGATCGCGTACATCGCCGCCGGGTTCTTCTTCGCGCGGGCCGAGTTCCTCGTGGACGTGCCGTTCGATCCGTACCTGCCGTGGTGCTTCATGGGGGAGGAGATCGCGCTGTCGCTGCGGGCGTGGACGCACGGGTGGGACATATACGCCCCCCGCAAGAACCTGATAGCGCACCAGTACCGGCCGGGACGGATGGGTCTGCCGAAGTTCTGGGAGAACACCGGACGCGTCTTCGGCCGTCCGGGGCCCGGGTTCAACACCCAGCTGCAGACGATCACCATCCAGAGGATCAAGCACATGGTGGGATACAAGGGGAGCACGAAGGAGTGGCTGGAGGGGCAGGGGTACTCGGTGGTGCTGACGGATTTCGAGCACTACGGCCCGGGCGAGACGAGGAGCATGGAAAAGTTTTTGGAGCACACGAGGATCGACGTGGAGAAGGAGAGGTGCGGGCACATCGATTGGTGCAACGACTGCACGCTCGACTAATGAGCAAATGGGTGACGGGGCGTGCAGGTCATTTCATATTCGTAGGCGGAACAGGTTTAACACGTGTCTGTATGATCACTTGAATTACACAATGATTGTACCCTGCCAGACGACAGGATTGTTATGCTGTTGGAAATGGTTGCCATGTTGTACGCATTTCACAGTTGTGATTCTCGTTACATCTTTCCATCCAGTCTCATGTTCGAGGTGAGAGAACAATCTGGCCACAACAACCCGATGACTTTCTTCTTCACACCCAATCTTTTGTGGTATCGTTTCACGAGGTGAAGGTTGAGCGAGAAACGGAAGCCGAACCCTTGGGCATGTGGAGCGAGGTAAAAGGTATGGTACCATACATATCTTTCATCACTACTCTCCCGTGACTCTCCATCACGCACCCTCCCTATTTTATTCAACCCCAGTACGCACGAGAGCTGGACAAGGCAGGGCATCAGTTCGGGTTCCCGGGCAGTTCCTGCGTTCAGAACAACGCAATACAACGAACAACCTTCAGCTTGGCCACCGTGCTGGATGGGAGCTGGGAGGTGCTGGGATCTGGGATATCGTAAGTAGATCCTGTGTGAAGTGATCCGGATCTTTTCTGCGACCATCGGGACCTGGCTAAGACTATCTAAAATGAACACATATTATGTTTTTTAATTCAAATTATTAATAAATGAAAAAATAATATGTACTATGTAAGTAGTATGTAACTATCTTTTTTTAATAGACTATTCTTCATTTTTGATTAACACCATGACGCGATCCGAACCCCCAGCAGCAACCAGCAACTCCACCGATGCGAATATTATATGGCTCACGCACGGCTCACCATTTTTTTGTACATATGAGGTATCGTACTGCTTCTCTCTCCATCCTAAAGTATCTCCATTGTGTTGCTATCCCATTGATTTCATCAACCTCTTCATAATTTGTAAAGCATAACAAAGATAACACAAGAACGAACATTTCATCAAAAGACAATGACAATGAGACTATTCTGGGCAGCTACGGTGCTCATTTCTGTGACAGGGTTCACATCTCCACCCATCAAGACGTTGCAAGTGCATCGTCATCCTGCGTTTGTAGTGCCCAAATGTGGCGCCGCGTGTCGACGCCATGTCGCACTTCTCCGTCGCCCTCGAGAAGCGATGCTTTTCATGACTGGTACGCTTCCAAGACTCTCCAACAATGAAACGGCCTCAGATATGATTGGGTCGGCGACCTTTGTCCCGCGCGAAGAAGTGAATGCACTATTCCCAGGAGCAACACTGGTCAATGGAGATATTTCTGCTATCGACGCAGTCCCACCGAACATAATGAGGCCACCTCCTGAACCCTCCATCACCAACTGGGAGGGCATCAAGGATCAGCTCATGTTCAACTTCGGGTTTGAGCCTCTAGAGTTGGAGGCATACAATGCTGAAATCGAGAGCAAAGAGTCCCTGCTTAGTATATACAAATCTATGCAGCTTTCTAGACAGTTCGAGAACGCTTGCAACCAACAGTACATGCAGGGCAAGATAAAGGGATTCATGCATCTAGACAATGGGCAAGAGTCAATCCCAGCGATGATAAAGACATCGATAAAGAAGACTGATAAGAAGTATTCATACTACCGTGAGCATTGTCATGCTTTGGCATCTGATGTGGACCCAGGAAAGAGTGAGTGCACTGTTATGTATCGTCAATTCAGTGGCCTGATGCATCAGCTAACTCGTGTACCTCTCGTTGCTTGATGGAACAGTCATGGCAGAACTGTTTATGAAAGATGGCGGTACCTGCCGTGGCGCGGGAGGCTCAATGCACATATACGTGAGTGCAAGCAGTAGGATCAAGCATTGATGAGAAATTTTTGCATCTTGGCGACTAATGTGTCTACTTCTCGACCATGCCCAGGATAAGCCTAATCGGTTCCAAGGAGGCTGGGCTCTAGTTGCTGAACAGCTACCGTATGCAGCAGGCGCCGCAAAAAGTATACTTCTCGACCGTGAAGTGGGTCTTGTTGAGAAGGATCTTGAAGATGGAGACATAATCAAAATAGATGCGTCCAAAGACTTCGATGACGGCGAATGGGATGAGTTTCAGAAAAGGATCAATGGTGCAGCTTTGAAAGGTAATGGAGACAATAGAATCGCAGTAGTGTTTGTTGGAGATGGAGGCTCCCAGAACGGACGTCTACCAGAGCTGCTGAATGCATGCTCTAAGCAGAACTTACCATTGCTTATTGTGGTCATTGACAACGGACGTGCAATTAACACTTTCACAAAGGACGTCGCTACAAACACCATGCAGTACACTCTTGGCAAACATTACCGGGTCCCCGGTCTACTTGTGGATGGGCTCGATGCAGCTAATGTTGCCAAAGCTGGCCGGGCAGTCACTGATTACATCCGAGATGGCAATGGGCCTGCCGTGATGCAAATCCACACGTACCGTTTCATGGGGTATGTAAACTGATGTGACAGATCTCAACCATGTCTCACCCTTTATCTCAACTCTCTACAACTATTTTTTGCGTCAGACACTCACCTGCCGACCCAGAACATGAGAGAGGTCGAAAAGACGAGAAGGCTTGGGCTAGGGAAAACTACGACCCCATCAAGGCATTTGAGTCGAAGTATATCATGAATGGAAAACTTACTCAAGGAGACCTGCAATCTGTGAAACAGGAAGTCAAGGCTATTGTTCGAGAGGCTGTCAAGTTTGCAGATAGCAGTCCAGAGCCGCCCGCTAACCTTGCCAAAGAGCTAGAATTTCCAACCCCCATCGATACTGACTACAACTTGCTCCCACCTCCACCGTTTGCGGACACAGTGAATGCCCAAACTATCGACAAAGATCAATTGAAGACTCTCAATACTCATATGGCTGTATTGAGAAACAAAGCAGAAGCTGGCGAGATTACAATAGCTGAAGCTGTGAATCTTGCTATCCACGAGGAGATGCTGCGTGATCCTAGTACAACCAGTAAGTGCATGGTTCAATTTATCTTGCTCGTAAAGGTCCTGCAGATTTCTCAACCTCTGGTGTAAACAATACATTTCACACACCACAGTGCAAGCGGAGGACTGCCAGGCTGGCTCATCTTACGGTGTTCCAGGGTTGACGCAGCAGACTTATGGATCCTTGCGTGCAAGCGATGAGATCATTGATGAAGGACATTTCATTGGCAAGGGAATTGGCGAAGCAATGAATGGGTATCGCCCAATCGTTGAGCTCATGAATACTAACTTTGGAATATACGGGATGGCAGAGATTGCTAGCTGTGGAAACACTTTTCTTCAATCTGGTGGCCAGTTCAAGCTTCCTATAACTATTCTTGGAGCTGGTGGAACTGGTATGTGATATGGTTCTTTGGGTAATATCTACGAAGCCGCTTTCAATATTGACTCACATTTGACTCTTCGGACAGCACCAGACCAGGCTCTTGGAGCCGAACACAGCCAACCGCTCCATGCGTACATAATGGGTGTGCCAGGATTGAAGATAGCAACTGCCGCCACTCCCGATGCAGCTTATGGCATCACCAAGAGCATGATCCGCGACAATGGTCCTTGTTTCCTTATTTTCCCTGTGAAGTTGATGAAAGAAACGAAGGGTACCATTGACATTGGCAAGTGCATGCCTCTCAAGGCCGCATTGCTGCACAAGGCATCAAATGAAAGTGTAAACTCTGGCAAGGCTGTCACGGTGCTCACTTATCTACATGGTGTCAAAGAGGCCAAGCTCGCCTTGGACGAGCTGAAAAAGGAAGGCCTGGACATTGACTTGATTGAGCTTCGTACTCTGAAGCCGCTCGATATGGATACGATTCGTGAAAGTCTGGAACGCACGAACAAGCTGTGTATTCTTGACGAATCAACTAAGAGCGGAGGTGTGGGAGCCACCATTTCATCCAGGGTCTGCGAGGAGTTGTTTGATTTATTGGACTGTCCAGTGATGCGTCTGTGCATGGACGACGCGCCTGTACCATATGCATCATCGATGGAAAAGGTCGTGGTGAAGCGTGGGTCGGATCTCATTGAAGGAGTTTCCAATCTATGCGGCGGTAAGATCTGATTGGATAGATATGGTTTTCTGAAAGGTATGCACAAAGAGTCCCAACATTTTTGCCAGTGACTTCAAAAGGAAAAAGAGGACAGGTCGAGAAGTCACCTTAGTCAAGCCATAAATATTGTTTAGTTGGGATAGATGAAGCATGAATGATATCCAGGAAACTACCACAGTTTCTTCCTTGGAAATCATTGAACAAAGAATAAATATAACAGTGCTCCCATCACTATGTTCACAGTCATCTCCATTTATTTACAGGAACCCCCAGCAGCATATCCCCTCTGCAATATGACAATCTAGAAACCCTCCGAGTGAATCCTATCCTCGGCCACACCGAGACTCTTAAGGCTCTCCACTTGGTCGGTCATGAATCCAGGAGGTCCACACAGGAAGTACTGTATAACAGAGATGGCGTCATGAGAACCCGAAACTGCACATGCTACTACCACAGAAATAAGCACAAGTAGTACCACTTACGCTTGCGTTAGGATCATCCAAATGCAACAGATCTTCCTCATACTGCACCTCCTCTTTTTCCAAGTCCATCCATCCCTTGTAATGATACTTGGCCAAAGAGGAGGTGCAGTATGAGGAA
>JALLBE010000916.1:0-12761 GCA_036939795.1 Thalassiosira mediterranea
AAACACAATTTAGCTTGGCGCCGTAGGGTTGCACTTACAAAATGGAATTGCATTGGGCCGACTTGGAGAATTTCTTGACCTAGGTCACCTCGAAGGATTAAGAGTTGAGATCGTGAAATATAGAGTGTAACAATTTTGCTGTGTCTCTCGGTAACTACTCGCTCTAGAGGAGGTCCTTACTTGAGGAGAACCCTCTCAGAATACTCAGTGATGAAGTACTCTCCACACATACACTTGTCTAGAGGAGTACGGCATCAATGCAGATGCTCGCTCAAAATTATGTGCTCCTATTCGATGAATTCTCTTCTTTCCATATTCCAGGACCACCGGCGCAAACAGACTGAGAAGTATGTACTCGCTCCAGAATGGGATTAGTAATAATATCAAGAAAGTTACATTCCAAGGATTACTACTTATCAAAGACGTTTGTAAGCGCGAGTATCGCATGAGAGGTAACAGACATTCTCTGACGCACTGTCGTTCTCACTGACACTTCTTGCTTCGATATATCATTAACACACACTCTCGCTTCATGATCCATTCTTACTTTTTTGCTCGAGGAGTAAATGTGTTCGTGACTCTCTATATCTCTCTAGAAAGCAACCGATTATCACATGCACAGTGAATTTTCATTTGCTTGAGGGATTTTCTCTACCTTTTCGGGCCACCAGAATCTTGCTGGTTGAAACCTCATCATAACATCGAACATTGCCCTCCCTATTGTCAAATATGACCATATTGGCCATACCTTTGCTTGGCATCTACCTTGGGCAAAAGGTGAGGACCAAGTTTGCGGTGCTACCAGTTAGGTACGGTGGGTTGCAGTCGTAGTTCGCGTTGGTGGTATCGCAGCAGGAGCTATTGCAGCCAGCGCAAATGGTTTGCCACTTGTCTGTGCCTCGAACACAGTTGCCGCTGGGCTGAGTGCATGGGAAGAGACCACTGTTGACAGCACCACACATAGGACCTGAGACGTTCAGGAGAGTCTGCGAACCATCCTTCAACTGGAAAGGGTAGTTGTACCCGGTCAGGAGGCTACCGTTCCAGGCAAGTCCAGACGGAAATGCAGGATAGGTGAACTCGAAGAGGCTGTTTCCTGGTGTGTAACAGTTGCTGTCAGATCGGCCAGCCCAAAGGCGCTGCCCGGCTCCTCGAAGGTCCATGCAGCTCCCTGATGCAATCGTCCTGGTGCTACCTCCTTCGCAATGCTTGATGGATGCCCCGCTGCAGTTGTTGATGACGCGTATCTGGCCATCGGCACAAGGTGGGCTGGAAGTTGGTGGAGAAGGAGGAGGTGGTGATGGGGGAGAAGGAGGAGGTCCTCCACCGCTGCATTGGCTGGGATTGCATTCGCCACAGATCCCCGGGAACTCATTGCGGCACACTGATGTAACCATCGGATGAGCTTCGAGTCTGCACTCATACACACACCGAGATGAATAAGGATGGCAACTCACCAAGGCTGCACGCTTGACTTTCAGTCATGCCCATATTAGCATCCACCCAATCAATGCGACTTCCAACGCTGTATCCATCCGCATTCCTGGACAATACGGCATTAGTGCATGAAGAGCAGCCGCACTTCCCACCTCCTGAACCTCCCCCGAACCAAGTGCCAGTACAAATATTGCAGTTGGAACTGTTTTCGTTGCACCACCAATCGGGACAGTTCTGACCATTGTCCCAACTACAACCATTGCACTTGGAGCCTCCGCCACCACCACAGGCTCCAGGATCGCAAGCCGCGCATACCTCGGGAAATTCGTCACCACAAACTGCATCGTTTGCACCAGACCAAATGAGTGAAAGTGTTTCTGATTCTAAAGGGCAATTCATTGGGTATCGACCAACTATGATGCAAACACTCACCCAGACTGCAAGCATCCGACTCGGATTTCCCCATGTTTGCGATTACCCAGTCTATGCGGTCGCGTACTTTGTATCCACCAGCATCCTTGTCCAAAACGGAACTTCTGCACGTAGAGCAACCACAGTTTCCGACACCCGCCACGGATGTAACGAGAGAAAGGAATGCGAAAACTGAAGCCAGTACCTTCATAGTCAATGATAGTGTTGGTTGAATGCAGTTGAATGTTCGCCCGAGAAATGATGAATGATGAGAAATTATGAGACCTATTTTGTGAAAGATCGATAAATCGAGTCTAACATGTCGAATGTCGACAGCCGTGCAAAGGTATCAGTAGTCTCCATAGGCTTAGCCAACATTTTGGTGTTAAACCGCATTTGGCATCACTTGTGTTGGTCTTGCTTGGGCACTGAACTCTGCATCGATTGGTCTTGGTATCTACTTGTACCTCCTATGGCATCCTTTCCTTTGGGCTTTTGTTGGCAGTTGTGTTGCCCTGGTAGCATTTGTTGGTCTTGATCTCTTCGACTATTTTTGGCCTCGTCCATAAGACTGTGGTCGTTTCGTGGTGTGAGGGTTTATGATTCTTATTAGACGAGGGCACAAACGATAAACTTGGACAACATTATTTTGGTGTCTATCATCGTATCCAAATCTCTCTGATATTCATTTGGTATCGCTGGTTTTGGTCTTGCTCTGCATCGATCGAGTTAGGAATTTACTGGTATCTCCTCAGCCTTTCCCGTGAGCTTTCTTTGGCATTTGTGGCACTGATATTTATTGGTCTTGCTCTCTCTGTTGCCGTTGGGCACGCGCAAGAAGCAGAAGATCATTGAAGACTCGTCATCGAACCTGAAGGATGAAATACTTGGTCTCGTCGAGATGACAAGCAAGGACTTTTTCGTGATGGTTCTTCCAACTTTGCTCGGGTAAGAGACAAGCTTGCTCTGGCCATGAAGACAAAACAAACAATATCGTAACTATTGGTGAATTACATGCATTGATATATATTCTACTGTCGACATTGAGCATTTGGCCGTATTGTGTTTCATGATTCGCCCTGCCCTCAATCGACTCAGTACCTAATGTGTACAAATACATGACATTGCTCCCAAACTAGAGAGGAGCTTGAACCAAGCTTTTCTGGTAAACCCGTACATCTTCCTGATAGCTACCTCCTTGTCTTTATTGAGAATGTAACAAATGTGATGCTGAAGTCCGCAATCGAACTAGGCTGTTTTAGGAGCTTCTTCTTCAACTTCTCCAGCCCCAGCCTCTTCAACTCCAACACTATCATCATCGGGTTGCTCATCGGCATCCTTGTTTCCCCCTTCGAGTTCTGCAAAACTCTTTCCGATCACCCTCTTATCTGCCCTCTCATCATCACCCGGTACTTTCAGGCCAGCAAATGATAGAAGCCAGAAAACGGTCTCCATCACTATGTATGCGCCAATGCCAGCAATTAACCCATACGCAACAGAGTATGTGAGTGGCATTACCATAACAGTTAGGAAGCCAGACACAGCATGAGAGACCCTGTTGAAGTTGAGCTTTTTAAGAGACCTGGCCATTAGTGCCCCAACCAAAATCAATGCCCCACCAATGGCCCATGGTGGGATCGAGGCCAAAATTGGAGCAAAAAAGATGGCGATGAAGAAGTAAAAGCCGCAGATGACCGCACAAAGGCCTGTTCTGGCACCGGCTTCGACGCCGGCCCCGCTTTCAATGTACGATGTGATGGGAGACATGCCAAAGATAGACGCTGTAGGTGGTAGGAGGTCATTGTTGAAATGGATCAGCAGATATTGATGCAAGGCATGATGTCATGAGAAGAAATGCACTCTTACCAAACATGGTGGATAAAGCATCAACTGCGAAGGCTTGAGTTGACTTTGGGAAATTTCCTTCCTCGTCGATGATACCCCTTTTTTCCACTGCAATGGATTGATTTCTGAGTCCGACAACTTCCTCCGTGTCTCTTCTGAGCGAAATAATTGAACTCGCCATACCCAGCAAAGTACCAGAAGTGTCTAAGAAATCGATGTAGAGCATCGTGAACAATGCAATCCCAGAGCCTGACAAGTTGCTTGTGAAGGGTGCGATAATCATATCAAGTCCAGCGATATCAACCACCTTCTTGAAATACTCAAAACGGGCATTGCCGGCATCTGTATCCGGGAAGTAGGTGACGGGTGTTCCTCTGAACCAAGAAATAATAGCGATCAGCCCAATGCCATATATAAATGCAAGCTTGCTCTTGTACGCAAGTGCAATGGAAATGATCATCAAACCTAAGATGCCCATCCATGTTGTTGGCGCAGTCATGACACCCCCTTTAACGTCACATGTATACGCATCGCCAAAGACGCAGGCTTCACTGTTATTGGCGCATGCCTCATCGTATGCTACGATAGGCGTTCGTTTCTCTTCAGGACAAGCACCCAACGTCACAGCAGTTGCAATATCACTGACAACAATTCCAAGACCTTCAGCCGTCTGAAGTCCAATATGAGCGAGAAATGCTCCAATGCCAGCGGGCGTGGCGATCCTCACAGGCTATTGATAGGCATTGCGATAAGAAATGTTAAATGAACATAAGAGGCACCACATTAGAACAACTTGGATATAATATCGAAAGATCATACACTTACTTCTGGGATAAGTCTGATGATCTTGTAGCGCAGCCCTGTTAGGGCGAGCACAAGAAAGATGGCTCCTTCGATCATAACAGCGGTGACAGCTGCTTGGTATGATACTTTGCCCTGTGAATGAAGACATGAAAGTGACAAAAACAGCCCAACGCAAAATGTTATATTCGAAGGTAAATAAATCATCACGAGACAAGGCATAGCATTCCAACTCACTGTTCCTCTCCATCCAACAACACTATAGGTGAAATAAGCATTCATTCCCATACCTGGTGCAAGGGCGATAGGAAGGTCGGCTACAAACCCCATCAAGAGACATGCTGTGAGGGATCAATGCGAGAGATTGAGAAAATGGCACGTGTAAGATTGCTTAACATGATACGCGATGAGTAAATATGTATTCGCTTACCGATCATGGATGCGAGGGCTGTGGCAGTGACATACTGCTGATTGATTTTGAAGAGGCAATCCTCATATTCCTGCGAGAAAATACCTGGTTGAAAGAGGTGGCCAACACGCATAGATGCAATTAGTACAAACTAATGACAGATATCACTTGCATTTGTATGGAAGCAATAGGTCGGTGTCGAGGGCCACACTAACTCACCGCCTTCGCCGGGATCGCAAGGACCGCCAGAGTCGGCCAGAATACGAGGGTTCACAGCGAGAATGTAGGCCATCGTGAGGAACGTTGCCGAGGCACCGGCAAGCTCGGTTGTAAATGTAGCTCCTCGCTCCTTGACATTGTGTGAAAATGGGAGAAAATGTTGTTGGATCGATGTTTCGGCGTCAATTGATTTGGCATATCATGTGAGAACATGCTATAGTTCTCCCCAGTAGGTCCGGCGATGACCAAGCAGCTTACATACCTCAAATTTGAAGAACCTGCCGACGAAGCTACCTCCGACGGCGTTATTTACTCTATCCAAGATGCCCATGGTTGATCGAGCTGGTGAGGGGAAAGGTCGCTACAATATCGATGAAGAACTTGATTTATGTGGCCGTTTGATCTGACGCGCGGACACGATGAGTGGGCAAAAGAAAATCGTACGAACTGCCTCTGGTCAAACGAGATTGTATCGTCGCAGGGAATAGGTCATTCGCCCCCTGTCAAGGTGGGAGTGGCGAGGCAGTCTGGCTGAATGAGCTCCAACAACGTCGTCCTCCCTACCTATGGTACTCCATGCTCTAATTTTATGTGGGATCTGCATCTGCTGGACAGAAGACAGAAGCCCCGCATGCTCTTCAATCAGCGACACTTCATCCACGGACACTTCATCCAGCTGCTTCGTCCGGATGCGTGCCGGCCGTGGCGAGAGGATCAAGCAAGAGGATTGATGTCGTGGCCGTCGCGCGGTATCTACCAGCGTCAGAGGCAGCGAGGCAGTATGGTACCTATGTATGGTATGTGTATGTAGCAAGGAGAACCTCTGCGAGAACCTCTCGGAGGCAGTGATGTGAGGCAATCAAGAAAAAGATGAGGGAGAGAAATGTGAGGTTTTGTGCGGCCTGTTTGTGATCGATGCGGCACCCGACATCAACTCGTTATTGCTCTGCCCTCTATCTTTATTCTTTTGTGACTTGTGACATGCCAAAACATGTAGCCCACGAATCTTTTCATTTAGGAATAGGTACTCATTGTTTACTCTACATCCGCCCAAAAGGCTTCTCATTATATTTGAGAAGCACTGTGACACTTCGCGGTGACAAATCTCTTGGGATGGTGTTCGCTTGGTTCGCTAATTCATCGCTTTTGTTGATGCAAAAGATCCTTCTCTCCAACTAAGATATTTAGCGGGAAGATCGTTCGCTAAATCCCATTTTGTGATCTCAATCTTCTCTCACCCCCCCCCCAGCGCAGCCCGCAGCCAAGCCGCAGCCAGAGCGAAGAGCACCCAGCATCTCCCAGCATCCACCTACCGACCCTCTCCTCTCCCATCCCATCTCTTCCATCCCCATCCAGTCCGCGGGCTCTCGTTGGCGTTGCTTGCTTGCTTCTCCTACTTTCCTTCCGATTGAGGTCCTAAAGCATACGCCCGTTCTTCTCGCAAGGATCATGAATCATCAGCTGCCGATACGAATGATATCCAAAGTTGTCCGTGGCTACGGCCGTGGATCAAAGGATCTAGGCATTCCGACAGCCAACGTGTCGCGCGAGAAAGATGTGTTGTCGTGCTCCTGCGGCGATTTCGATCACCTCCCGACAGGAATTTACTGGGGGTTTGCACGCATTGTGGAACTTGCAGCTAGTGACGTCGCAAACAGCGGAACCAGGGAAAATGGCAGCTCAGTGATTGGAAAAGTACATCTCGCTGCTATTTCTATTGGATACAACCCGACCTACCACAACAAAGAAAAGACGGTGGAGCCTCATTTGATTGCCGATCAGGGACACCCACAACGACATGCATCATCATGTGGGGAAACTCAGTTTCCAGACTTGTACGACAAAACCATAATTCTGTCAGTGGTGGGATATCTGAGACCAGAGCTTCCCTTTGAAGGATTGGAAAAATTAACCGCTGCGATCAAGAAGGATATTGCTGATTCTGAAGAGATAGCGGGAAAGTCTGATCCAGTGACGGAAGCCGAGCGAGAGTGGGTCAATTCTTGTTCGGGGAAAGAGCGACTGGATCCAGTTCAGATGTGAAGGAGGTGCTCAAACAGGGTGTTTGTCTTGGAGCAGCCCATCCCAAATTACTGTTTTGGCGGGCCGTGTGGTTATTTATTTGATGGTTAAGCACTGGCTGCATTGGGTTTCTGGTGGTGAAGTGGACACTCCTTAATCTTTCCAATTAGTACTTGTACTTTCATTCTTTCTCCCAAGTCACCTAGCCGGGCTACAGTTTGTTTTCGTCTCGTCGTGGATACAAAAGGAGTCGAAAGAGAACAATTCACCGAACAGTGAATTTGATCATTTCTTCATCATACATATTCATTTTGTCATAAAATGCTTGTATTTGTCACTTGACACCCTGGATGTAACAATCGTATGAGTCACTGGTGAAATACAATGCACCAGATCCCTCTCGTTACATCTTATGGTTTTAAGGGCAACTGGGGAGTTTTTCATCCATACAATAAATGCCCTAGCTCCGACCGGCGTGCTTATTTCTGTCGATTATGACACAAATGTTGCATAGCAAACAGCGTTTTCAACCTGGTCTTAGCCATAGCATCACAGCATCTGCAATCTTTGGTGGTAGCAAGTGGAGAAAATAATGTACATCTGCGCTGAAGCTGATAGAGCCTACTCAAAAGCGAAGGAAACCTCAGCCTGCTCTCTTTCCCACTGCGAAATATTCACAGATTTAGCAACTCCAATAGCAGTCTGGCCGTCCGAACCTTCGCCAGTGTAATACATGCGGAAGAATCCATCGTCTAGCCTAATGACATGGGGAGAACCAACACCCTGTGAATCCCAAGCATCGTCGCCCTCTCCCACATCCATAACAAGTCCCAGCTTCGTCCAGCTCTGCAAATCGTCGCTCTCAGCCGCCAAGATCCTGTGCTTTCCGTCCTCAGCTGAGACTCCCTCATAAAACATGATCCATCCGTTGCCGTCTTCCTCCCACATACCATCAGCATTCAAAGTAGCCTTCCTTACGACATTGCACCTGGCACAGCCTGCCCCATCCAGCGGCCCACTCGGTTTCATCACAACTCCACGCTTTGACCACGCGAAGCCGTTATTAGATGATGCATAACATATAGCTTTCTCATTTGTATCTTTGAGCATGGTGCTGTAATACATGAAGAAGTTATCGCGGTTGGTGTCCAGACTCGCATCCGCACTCTCATTTTCACCAACAGGGTTGACGACAACTTCCGGCCATCCCTGCACGACATCAATATGTGTAAGTGTACAGGGCATCAAAGAAGATAGTTGGCTATGGTGATGGTAAACCATTGACAAAACTCACACAGTATAACTCTTCCGGAATGTCAAACTTCGAGTCCACGCTTTGAGTCGAATCGGATTTATCGTACGGTACCAAGCATGCCCCGCTGGGGTCTTCACCTTCCACCCTGCCCCAAGTGATACCATCCTGCGAGATCGCGGCACCGATCTTCATCTTCATTCCTTTGATGGTGGCGCCCTCCGGTACCCTTCCCCTCTTCTCCGGCTCGAGGTAATCCGCGATCTGCGTCTCTTCGTACGATCCTCCCATGTAATACATCATATACACTCCTCCCTCGCTGCGTACTGATGGGGTCATCATCGGCATCAACACCTGGCCAAGACCCACGTGAGCGGTGTCGAATCCCCACCAGGAATCCGTGTTCAGGCCGAGCGACACACCCTCCTTGTCGACATCGGCCGAACCCTCCTCGTCGCGTTCCCAGATCAATCCGTTCCTGCTCGTGGCGCGTCCGATCCGCCCCGTGCTCAGCGGGGGCAGAGACTTGTCGGCATCGTTCATGCTCGGATCGCGGGCGTGGTACCACATGATGTATTCCGAATCGTCGATGCCGGAGTTGGGATCGGAATATCGGTGGACGCGGGCGGTGCCGAGTTTCAACGAGTCGAAGGAATCATCGTCGAGGGAGGGGCGGAAGACGACGTTGTAGTCGTTCTTGGACTGGCGGAGGGCGGTGGCGTGGGTCCGCCGCGGTGATGGGAGGAAGGACTTGGAGGGTGCCCATGCCTGGCCGAGGGCGAGCGTGAGAGAGAGGGTGAGCCACTTCATCGCTTCGGAACGTCTTCGCCTGCCTATCAAAGGATCCCCAACGATGCGATACCACCGATGCTATCAATATGGTGGCACTGACTTGACCAACGGCGGGGAGCGGAGGACGGGTCGGCGGCCGGGAGAGGCAGAGGCGAGACGGCAAAAGGATTCTTCATTTTCCTCCTGTTCCTGTTCCACTGTGCACTGTGTTGAAGCAAGGTTGAAGGCAAAGATTGCGTCTGCCCGCGCCGGTGGCCGGCGGCCGTTTCCCGCCATTGGCTGTGAGTCAGAAATATTTCCACGTGGAAACATGCTCTTCGTCACAAGGAGATTTCCAAGACCCAGAGATTCCGGTAATTTTTTAGTGCGAACACGTTGAGCCCCCGGGGGGGAAAAAACGAAGCCGCGAAGCGGCGCCCTAGATATCCCCGCGAAGCGGGGTGTCATCTGTGGGCAGTTGTGGGCTGGCTTCCCATTGCGTGCTCATCAGCCCTCAACGGCCGTTGCCATCGCACAACCCCCTCGGCCATGACGGATGCAACCGTAGTAGCCGCCTCTATCCCTTTTCAGCCGCGGCTCTGCTAGATACGCCACCGCAACCACCGCGCGGCGATCAACGACGGCCCCTGCGCGCCGCCCGGTCCCCGTTCGTTGCCGGGCCGTCGCGTGTTAGACGGAATCAAGTCCGCAACGGAGCCAGCGCGTGACGTCGACGTCTTGTCCGGGCCGTGTCATCACCGCAGCTGAAAATTCCTGGCCGAAAACAGCTGGATAGTAGGCCTAAGACGCAAGGCCGTCCGCGCAACCGAAGCGCCCTCCCGTCGGCTACTGTGCATTCGCCTGCGTCTTCACTGCAGTTGCAGCAGCCCTGCATCAACCCGGCCCAGCCTGTTCCACCCATAATTGAAGTTTGGGCAAGACAGCATCTCGCCAGCAGCTATTGAGGCCTACCCTTCCGCCAGGCTCGCGGANGTTCAGGCTCCTGTCGCCTCAATAGGCAATGGTGAAACTGGTGCAGAAAATGATGAATTGGAATCAGAGGCATTGGAAGAGTGGGCGGACGATGCTTATGTTGAGTGGGAGGGGGGAAGCAGCAGAACCAACGAGTATTGGCCACAGCACGTACTGGACTGGGTGAAAGGTGTCAAGAAGGAAATTACCAAAAGTGTGAGATTCAAACGCGGAGGCAAGAGGAATTGGAGCGGGCGCTTTGCAGGAACCTTTCCCAGAAAATATGTGGGCATCTCATCTCCCTCCCAAGATCCAGTCAGCTACTTTGGTGGATTGGTCACAGAAGTGGAGAAGTTTTGCATGCCTGATATATTGGTGTGGTATCCGGAGGCTCTCTACCCACAGTACTTCCCAGATGCACGCCCAAAGTGCAAGTGGCACGGCAGTACAGAATGTGTTGACCTGAAGGGATGGATGAGATTCCCCAGGCACGGATACTCTTCTCGTCGGGTTGTTGCCATCTTGGGACGGTGCTATGAATGCAGGATTCGTGTACAGAATGGGTCCAATCCCTTTGGTTTTCGAAGCACTGACAGCTCTGTCATCGACATTTGTGACGATTACATCAAGATGCAGTGGAGGAAGATCGGGTTTGACACCTCCCATCGCGGTGCCATCTCTCTGGAAATGCTACAGCATCTTAGGTCATGCCTAAACCAAGGGCTGGGAATCAATTCATTTCGAAGAACTCTTTTGGAATCAGTGAAGAGATATCATCTTTATCTTGCCGTTCAGTGGCGTGATCATGTGGATCTTCTGAATAAGCGTTTGAGAGAGGGAAAGGGCCTCTTTACTTGCGAGCCGGTTGACTTTCCAAAATTTCATTCCTACCTTTACCACCAGCCCATGCCTTCTAATGCATACCTCATCTCTCGCGTCGTTCGGCTTATGGAAACCGATGCATCCATGAAAACACGCAGGATGCAGATGGTTGATGGAAAACATTTATCGGGTGACCACAGCTTTAAGCTGACTAAGACCGTCATGGCAGGTGGTTCAAAGGCCTTCGCAGCAATGTACTGCATAATGAATGAGTTTGGTCAAGTAGTGGCATGGTGGTTTACGACTGGAACTGGAATGCAGGAGCTGGAGGGATCTATTGAACGTTTGAAGCGGAGATATGGATTCATGGGATATGCTGGCCCAGAATCCTTCACAACAGACCGATGTTGTCATGAAAGGGACTACTGGAATCGTCTCCTGTGCTTCCTCGATGGATTTGTAGCAGAAGAGAGAATAGACAGCGAAGACCTCCAAACAATATCAGTCCTGACGATGCCTTGTCAACCACGGGAGCCGGCTTATTCTTTCGATGTTGCTCTCATTTTCGTGGGTGAAATATCGTCTTATCTCGAAACCAACCCCCCAGAAGCCCAAACTGTTATTCTTGACTGTGAATGGAGGATCGGGGCAAAAAGAGCTGATGTTCTTTCAATTGGGCTTTTGAATGAAGATGCCCCCTACATTTTCTGTTTGCACGAGATGTGCAGAGGAGGCCGAGACCTACCTGGCTTTTTGAAACAATTCCTTGAGGATGACTCCATCCGCAAAGTGGGGAATAGAATTAACTCGGACAGGAAACAGATGGAAGGATGGGGCCATGCGGATGAGGTTGACAACTACTCTTCCATTTCTTTCTCTTTGTTTGCAGAGTCATGGAATGTATGGGTGGCGTCATTAGGTGAAGAGAAACCTTGGGTGACGTACAAGACTTCAAGTCAGCTGAAGGATGCATTCCGAATAGCAAAGCAGAAAGCAAATGAGAAAGTGACACTCCGCTCCCGCAAGCGCGACATAAAGAATCTCAAAGCACAATTGAACGATCCTGAAAGGAACCGCGAGTTTCTTCCTAATTTTGCAGAACCACATGATGCCACACGGTCAAAGCCGCCTGAGATGGAACAGCCATCAACAGCACATGTGGAGCAGCCAGCGGCAGCGCAACAACCGTCAGCGGAGATTTCACAACCATCAGCAACAGATGAGCTTGGCACCACTGTTCGTCCCAAGCGTGCTGGCAGACGATGTCGGAGATGTGGAAAGGTTGCTACTGATCTACCTGATTTGCACAAGATGCCTCCTCCCCGTGCTGCTGCGCCAGGAGAACGGCATTCTGTTATATATTTACCTAATGAACCAGGAAGAAAGCCTCATGAACGCTGCACGGTCCCTGAAAGCGATATCGAGCCTGGCTTCCCCATTCCAGAAGATGCTACATTTCCAGTGAAAAAAAAGAAGAAAAAGAAATAAAATATTTATGCATTGAATTAAAATATTACCATTCAATTTCTAATAGAATTGACTGTAGATGTTTATTAAAAAACATTTTTGACCTGCCTTTTTTCAAGGGGGGCAGGAGTAGATGCAGGACGGGTGTTGGGTGAGATGATCAGTAGGGAGATCTATGGAGGGTATGAATTATCAGGTGGCGAAGAATATAATTATTACCATTCAATTTCTATGGTAATTGATATCAGCGCTCCATGAAGACCCACGGTTTTACCACATTTTTTCATCCTGTTCACGACGTGATACAAGACGGGTATTCAGTGGGAACATCAG
>JALLBE010000917.1:0-12685 GCA_036939795.1 Thalassiosira mediterranea
TGAAAGTGTAAGCTGGCTCTTTGAGTCCACCAGATTTGGCGTCTGCGAACCTGCTTGCGCGGATGAGTCCCTGGTCGAATTCTTCTTCTACAGGGAAGGGTATGGCTCATGTGAGGCACCTGAGACTCCCTTTGATTTCACGTGGGAATTGAATGTTACCGATGCTCAGAACCAGTCCTCTGATGTGGCATCTGGAGGAAGTATCCCTGGATGTACCAACTCATCTCTCTATCACGAAGTACTATGCATTCCAAAAGATAGTTGCACCACATTTTACATATCTGCACCTAACAAGACAGCGTCACCGAAAATTGCCCTGACTATGGATAACATCACCTACCGAAAGGGCAATTGGTATCTATTTAAGTCTCTGAGCCAGACAATCAATATGGGAAGTTGCACCACGGATGCGCTGTGTGACCAGGCTACCCAAGCCTTGTTTGAAGTGGAGCTTGCAACGGTGTCAGAATCTATCTTATGGGATGGAACATCGCGCCCTGCAATTTGGTCAACTGATCTGGTCTGGATATTTGACTATGCCGATCCGAATGACAATCCAGCCACTCCAAACGGATGGGGTTTCACTCCGTTCATCGCATCCGCATCTGATTATTTCAATGAATACTATGACCTCAGCTCTATGTATCGAACTGTTGAGTGTGTCCCCAACAGCGAATGCAATATGAATTATGGCATTTCTACCTCTTCCCCAGTCGAAAAATACACCGTGAAGAGGAATGGGGTAGAATTAGCCGGTGTGGTACCTGGTGTTGACACTTGGGTGGGTATGAACACCACTGCATTTGGGGAACAGTGCAGCAAGGGTGTGAAGAATGGTTCTTCCTCACTTTTGGCTGGGGCCATTGCCGGAATTGTCATTGCATTTGTCGTCGTTGTTTGAACAGCTGGGTACTGGATCATGTGGTACTTGACACGAGAGAAGCAAGTTGCCGAAGAGGCAGGAGGTCCTTGATAGAGAGGTTAACTGAGGATCATTCCCTTTGATTGGTTGCATATACATAGTTAGACGTTAGAAAAATGCATACTTAGTACCCTTCATTGAGCACTTAGTGCCACGCAGCCCGTAGTCCAGATAGAGATCAGCTGAGTGATGGCGACTAGCAAGTAGATGGTAAAAGATAGATGACCAAAGAGAAAAGATGTTCTCTTTTTTCATGAATTTGTATCTCATTCAACTTATTCCGAGGGTGCCAGTAGACCCATATCAACGAAATGGCTCGTCGTTGCACGCAACAGCAGTGCGGGAATCAATCGCAGCAATGTTGCACATCTTGTCGCCAGGCTTGAGCGTTTGGAGCAGCTTGATATGGACAGTATTTTTATGGATTACATGCACAGCTATTTTGTTTTTATCCCAGAGAATCAGCTGCATCTGGGCTTATCACATTGGTATGCAACAGATCACTTGTTGTCATGTGGAGAGGAAAACATTTGGTGCATGTGAGAAACAAGCCATTTGGTATCTGAAAACGTCTGTAACTAATTGAACATTATTCGTTTCATGATCATGATAATATGAACTCAATCCCCTTTAACTGAGCCCCCACCGGTGAAAAAGCTCAGCACAGAGAAATCACCTACACTTTTACGGCTTGCAAAGCCGAAAGGTCCTGGCACCGTCCTTTGCCGAGCGCGAAGCTTTCTAAGTTTGGGGTGATCATCAGGGTAACCCATCTGTTGATAAATCTCGAGAGCAGACATCCAATTTATTTGCGCTTTCGACTTTTCTCCTGTCTCCTTCTGCAAATCGCCCATCAAGGTTAGCGCTTGAGCCATTTCCTCGTCTGGGTCGGCTTCTTCCTCCGCTCGGATTCTCATGTACTCTTCAAAGAGTTGCTTCGCATCCGAGTAATTGTTTTGCCTCGAATTGAGGGAACCTATTTTGAACAGAACGTGTGCCACAGAGAGATGATTATATCCGTTGATCAGAGTTCGAACGCGCAGAGCTTCCTCGTACGATGCTGTTGCCTCGACGAGCCTGCCTGCGCTTGTTTGAACATTTCCAAGGTTGATCCAAGCTTCGGCAACTCTCTCATCATTGGAACCATACTCTTCTTTGCGCACGGCCAATATTTCAGCATGTGCTTCCATACAGGAATCAAATTCCTTCCTCTTCCTATACACGCTTGCTATGTTGTGCAGCGTCGAAATGACCTTGGTCTTGTTTCCTGCAGCGCGCCGGATCTCCAGAGCTTTGTTGAGAGGACCCAATGCCTCATCCCCCACAATATTTCCCATCCTCAGCTGCAAGAATCCAATCGTGTTCAGTGTATCCCCAACTGCACTGTCGAAGGGCCCCAACTCGTCTTGGCGAATTGTGAGCGAACGATCAAGGCAGCTCGATGCACCCTCAAAATCCCCATGGAATAGCAATGCAACTCCTTTACTGTATTCAACCTGTGCCACACTAGGGCTGCTAGCTCCATAGAGCGCCGTCCTGACCTGTAGAGACTCGTCGAAGCAGAATAAGGCCTGCTGAATTTGGTTTATTTCTTGCAATAGTTCCCCAAGACTTAGCAATATTGATGCGACTAACTCATGCTCCTGACCGTGTACGGTAATTGCCTGTTCAAGCGCCTGTTCAAGGTTCTCTTCTGCAGCTTGGTAGCATTGCAGGGATTTCCATAGCTTGGCACTGACCAAGAGCAAAGAAGTCAATTTTTCATTATTCTTGAGTTTGGCTTTCCAGATTCTATCTGACTCAGTGAGGCACTTCATGGCGAGCTGCACGCTGCCTTGTTCACTGTAGATTGACGCCATTTCGTACAAAGCATTGGCCACGTCGACATGACCCCCAAGAAGCTTTCTCCTTTGCAAGAGGCTTTTTTGGAAGTGGTTGAGAGCAGCCTCGTGATTGCCCATTGTTGCATGAGCACAACCTATGTCAAACTAGGAAGCAAAGGCCAATAGCAAGGATATCTTCAGCACATGTACACATATTATCTGGAACAAATAGCACAAGTGAGACTCACATGGATGCTGGCAATCTTCTCGTGGTCCCCACCAAAGAGGGAATCAAACATGGCCAGCGCCTGATTGTAAAATGAAAGAGCTGCATCTTGCCTACCCTTCAATTTGGCTACTATGCCCTCAGCATAACAGATTTCCGCATTGTCATGGAGGTTTCGCTGAGGCTCAAGCTTCTGTAGCCGTGCGTACTCCTCGAAGCACGTGACTGCCTCTTCAGGTTCGGACTGTTCAAGATAAACATGTGCCATCTGATAGAAGATGCATGCCAGCCCCGGGTCGTCTTCTCCGAGGGCTGCCAATTTCCAATTGAGAGATTCACTGAATGATTTCATTGCATCGGCCAAGTGAAAACCACAAAACTGGGCGCATCCTCTGCCATAAAGGGCATTGGCTACCTCGATGCCATTGATGGACTCGCTTGCGTATCCGATGCCCAACACCTAGGTAGATAACATGGTGCAACGAGGGTTGGCCCTTGCGTCGAAAATAATTGGAAGTTCCTGTTCAATCGTCAAGTTATCTCACCTCGCTGAAGCAATCCAGGGCCTTTTTTACTTCCCCTTTGCAAAGTTGGATGTTTCCGATTCGCAACATGGTCTGTATCGCCGGACTGCTTTGCGCGCCAAACAGAGATTCTCTAATCTTCTTCACCTCATAAAACTTCTCTAGAGCTATAGGATGAATGAAACGCCACGGTATTAGTCAATTCAGTATCACACTAGAATGCCCACATGAACTGTTGCGCTGGAGAAACCTTACCATCATCATAGTTGCATAGGCTGTCATGGCAGCTGGCGATTTTATACAGCGCCTCGGCTACGTCCGGGCTCCTGTCGTTTTCCGCCAGCAGGATGATTCGAAGTCCATCCTCAAAAGTCGATATCGCAAGCTCGTACTTTCCCGAGTTGTAATAACATGTTCCCAGATCAGCGCTCACTGATGCCACACTCTCGTGATCTAGGGCGAGGAAATAGTTGAAGACCAGAAGAAGATCAATTCCTTTCGATGCATACCAGTCGGCAACACAGCGATCAATATGCACACACTTACCTTCGCCGAATAACAACTTTCTCATGTTCCTCTCCTTCGTGAACCAGACCGCCGCCGCAAGGAAATCGCCTTTCCTCTCGTTCAGCACGCCCAATGCATGAACGATGATTGCAGACTGCAGATGCTCGGTCTGGAATTCCTCCTGACAAATTCGGAGCGCCTCCTCGAGGTGCGATGCCGATGCGACATCTACATTCGACCTCAGTTCCTGGGATGCCTTCGTCACGCCCAGACTGTAATGGGTGCGGGCGACGACGAAGGAATCGCCGAGGAGGGCCTTCCTGATGTCGAGGGCGAACATGGAGCAAGTGGCCGCATCATCGTATTGGCCGTGCAGACTGAGTAGACTGCCCATCTCGAACATGGTCGTCGCGAACTTGAGGCTGTTCGTCAGATTGGACGCTTGGAGGATGAGTACGGCCTGTCGGAAGCAGTCGATCGCGCGTTGCGCCTCCCCCAGCACGCTGAACAGCATGCCCTCGGTGCTGAGGATGCTTGCCCTGACATCGCCCTCGTTGGGGTCCTTCCTGCCGGCTTTGAACAGATGCAAGGCCCTGGTGAAATTGCTCGACGCATCCAGCTGCCTTTGCATTTCGATCAGGACGGTTCCAATCGTGTACTGAATCGATGCTACAATCCAACGACGCTCTTCGTCCCTCGACATCTCCTCCTCTAGCAAATTCGAGGACTTCGTGTATGCGTCCAATGAGCTCTCGAGCTCGCCCTTGCATTGCCGCGCAAAGCCTAGGCCCATATATGCCCTCGCGGCCAGAATCTCATCGTCCCCTTCCCATGCTGCATTTTCGTCGACCATGGTAACATTGTCGGCGAAGTTGAAATGGCCCTTCTTTATTGCGTCTGTATAAGCTTTCATGGCAAAATCAAAGTCGTCTCGACCCTCGTCTGTCGCGTTCGGATCGATGAGGTCGATTCCGTCAGAGCTGTAGTAGGTGCCCATGCTTTTCGTGGAGTGTTCCAGATGTGGGGCCACGTCATCGCCGAGGGCTGAGGATTGAACTTTCTGGTCGTTGATGCCATCGCCCAAAAGGAGGTCGTCGATGGACAGGCTGTTCTCGCTGACATTGTCACTGCTCCTCCTCTCGCCGGCGAAGGAGTTCCTCTTGTTATCGACCTCTGCCTCCTCCTGCAAGGAGCCACGGCTCCCCTCGACAGCATCATTTTCGTCAAGTTCGATGGTACCATTCGTTCCAGGATGCAATTCATTGGATTCATTGCCTGCTTCATTTTGCTCCTCCCTTCCAATCACACCATCAGGGGGGTCTTCTTGCTCAGCATCAGGAATTTCGACACCTGCATCATCGTGGACCTCAGCCCTTGGTGAATTCGGTATCTCAGCCAGATCATTTTCATCAGCCTCGTCGGGGCTCCCTGCGTCCTCTACGTTTTTCACCGTGATCCTCTGTGTCGGGGATGCCAACGAATCCAGGCTCGAGAACGAGTCGTTCCGCTCCATCCGTCCCCCGCCGTTCGCGTTCTCCTGCATCGTGCTGTACCGGAACACCGGGGACGCCCACGAGTCCATGGACGACACCTCCGACTGCTCTGTCATCCTCCTGCGCATCCGGCGCCTTCGGCTGCGCGACGAGCTAGCGCGGCTCCTGCGGGAGTTGCTCGACTTCATGGAGTTGCGACCGTCATTCGAGTCCTGACTTTCCATCCGCTCGCGGAAGGAGATGGGCACGAGCTTCCCTCCGCCTCCCAACGACGATGCAGCGGACGCCCTCGTTTCCTCCGCGGGGGGCTCTCCGTCGTTGAACGTGGGTATTTGCGTGGTGGTCCCGATGTCCGTGGTCGATATTGAAGAATAGGGATGAGGGCCGGCATCTTCGTCGCTCTCCGATATTGCGGGATCGGATGAAGCTACATGTGGCTTGCCGCTGCCGAGGTCTTCCTCCGGAGCGAGTTTTCTCTCCGCGTCAAATTGGCCCGAGCTCTCGACGGCCTTCGATGCCGATTTGACCGTTTCGAGGATCGATTCCGAGAGGTACGAGTCATCGGTGCTGTCGCTCTCGTCCAACGCGCTCCCCCCACTCCCGGCCTTGCTCCCCGCGCTCGACTTTTTGCTGAGCATGAGCAGCCCGGCGTAGAGGGAGGCATCGTTGCTCCTGCTCGAGGACCGGAGCTCGCGTATGGTCTGCTTGGCGGCGCTCGTCTTGCGCAGGGCGTTGGCGAAGGAGCCGGAGTTTCCGGAGTGCAGCGAGGAGAGCGAATTGTGCATCGCCGCCGGTGAACCGCCCCATACGACGCCGGAGGCATTTTCGTCATCGTCGTCGTCTCCAAAGTCCAAATTGTCAATGGATCCATCGTCCTCCAGCGGATAGGTGGTGTGTTGTCTGCTGCCACCGGAGATCGGCCGTGTCAAGGCGGGGTGGGCATATCCCACCGAGGCCTTCACCATACCGTCGTTGCCGTCGCAGTCATCGCCGAAGTCCAAATTATCAACGGCGGCGGCTTCTTTGCTTCCCTTCCTTGACATCTCATTGCTGCCGACTGGGATCGGCAGCCGGGTCAAGGCGCGTTGAGGGTGTCCTCCCTCCAGTTTTGCGGCCATGCCAGGCAGAGGTCCATTTCGTTGAGGTGTGCACACTGGGCTACTGCGCGCATTTGTTTCAGGATTGGCGACGCCGCTCCCATCCGGCGCGGATCCGGCGCCATCCTCGCTTGGCGCGGGCGGACCGTTCGGTGGCGGCTGCGATGATGATGATGATGGGGGATCGTTGCCCCTCCTCCCGCCGCCCCGCGGCTCTGGTGCCCCGTCCCCCTTCCCCTCCGGGCCCGTCGCGGACGTGCTTCCATCATTTTGCAACCCCCGAACCGCCGACCCAGCCGACTCCGACGGCGCCGCCTCCCCCTCGCCGTTCCCGCGATACCTCTCCATATACCCCCCGTCGCGATAATTACCGTAGTAGGATACGTCGTCGCAGCACTTGGAATTGTCCCCGGGGGGGCTGCCGTGGGATGGCGTGCGTATCGACACCACCAGGTCCTCCTTGGAATCGTCATCGTCGTCGTCGTCGCTGTGCCTCGCGTTGTCGAACCCACCACCGGACGTGGCCCCGCTGGCCAATGATTTGGGCACATCGGTCCGGGGCGATCCGAGCGATGACACCGGCGACGGCCAGTCGACTCCCCCGGACGACCCCCCGCCGGAAGAGCCGCCAGCCCTTTCCTCCGGCGTGTTCTTCCCCGAATCCGACATGCGCCTCTTGAACGACTCGCGCTCCAAAATTGCGGCGAAGTCCTCGACGATGCTCGCTCGGGGCTCTCTCGATCCCGTGGAGGTGAAAGATTGGGGACGCGGTCCGTCAGCCGAGGTCCACGAGGGACGGCCGCCGCCGTACACGTTTTCTCGGGAGTGCTTCCGGGCGAGGGCCTCGAGGCGCACGATGATGTGTGAGCCGGCCCCGCTCCCATCGGCGGCCGATTCATCATCGTCATTCACGCCCGCTCCTCCAATGCCCTCCGTCTGCTTCTTGACGAGGCTCTTGGAGGAGTGCTCCTTTATCAATGCCTCCAGGCGCACCACCAGGTCCTCGTTGCTCTCCCCGGAGCGTTCGGAAACGTTGGTGGCCTGTCGCATCAATTCTATTGCGGCGTGCCCTCTCCCCATGTTTTGCGCCTCGTCGGATTCCGGTGGTTGTGACCGATCACCGTCATCGTCCCCAACTTCTTCATCCTGGCTCTGCCGCGACGATTCGGACCGGTGGTCCCTCCCGACGAAGGCCGGCGATTGGGAGCGCTGCGAGCCGTTGGATACGGTGGTGGGAGGGGTCAGCACGTCTCCTGCATGCGAGGGTACATCCCGTGCATGCGAAGGCACATCTTGTGCACCAGGTGATGGCTTTCCCCCCGGATCGCCGCCGCCGTCGTCGGAGTCGGATCCGTCCTCCGGCACCGGGGACGACGGCCCATCGTTCGCGTCGTCGTCGAGCCGCGAGGAGCCGCCCCCGAACTTCCTGAAAAATGGCATCCCGATCCCCTCGTTGCCGGCGGAGCTCCCGGCGCTGCCCTCCGACTGCGCGTGGGACCTCCTCCTGCGCCCCCGCCCCCCCAGCAGCTCCGACTCCAATATGGAAGCGCTGTTCGTGGAGCCCCCTCCGCTCCCGCCGCCGAAGCTCCGGAAGAAATTGCGCGGCGCGAGGCCCGACCTCCTCAGGGGCGAAACCGACCTCATCGCGGTCGCCGGGAGGGAGAAGGAGCTCTTGTGGCTCCCCCCGTGGGATTCCCCCCCGTCCATGCTGCTGTGTTCGTCCGCGTTGCCGGGGCCGCCGCCGTTGCCTCCCCCGCGGGACCAGAGCGACGAGAGTCCCCTCCCCCATCCCCTCTCTTCCCTGCCGGCATCGGCATCATCATCTTCTTCCTCCTCCCCCTCCTCCGCCTGATTCATGAGGTCGTGCATCTTCTCGTCCACGTCGGACGATATCCTCCTCCCGCCCCATCGCCCGGGCACCTCCACGTCGTCCGGGTCGCGCCCGTCCTCCTCATCGACGAGGGAGGATCCCTCGTCTTCCTCTCGGATGCTCTCCTCGACGCTGCCCCTGCGGTCCTGGGGGGCCTCCTCCTCCTCCTCCTCCCTGATGCTGCCCGTGAAGCTCCCGGTCACGCTGCTCCCCGTCCGCGGCGGCGCCCCGACGACGTCGTGGTGCCTGTTCTTCAGGCTGCCCTTCGACCTCACGGAAGAATTAAATGAAGACGTGTCGTCCAGCAAATTATCGAAGACCATGCGGTTGATCATCTCGTCGGAGCTTTCTTCCAGGTGCAGCGGCGGTCGCGAGGAGGGGACGTCGAGCTGTGCCGAGGAGGACGATCCTCCGGCGTCCCCCTCGTCATTTTCTTGGGCCTGACGCTGCTGTTGCTGCTGCTGCTGCTGCTGCTGTTGCGGAACCTGCCGCCGCCCCGCCTCGACGTGTTGTGCCTGATGTGACTGCCGTCGCCCCTCCACTTCCTCCCGCTGCTGCTCCTCCCGCTGCTGTCTCAGCCTCCCCCCCTCCTCCTCGAGCCCCCCTATGAAATTCTTCAGGGAGCTCGCCACGCTCCTCACCAGCGTGGCCTGCCGCTCCCTCGACGATTCGGCATTTTTGAGTTCCTCGAGCGCGTCGTCGACCAGATCCTCCACGTCCGAGATGCGGGAGTGGGAGGGGGGCGGCGGCGACATTGAACCATCTCCTTCTTCCTCATCATCGCCGGACGACGCAGCGCTCCCCCTCCCGGAACTGTCGATGCCGCTCCCAAAGGCCGCCCCGGCGACGTCGACGCTGACCATGCTGCTATTGTATTCCCGTTCCTTGTTGTGGCTACCGAGGCTCCCCCTTCGGGAATTCTTCCCAGAGGCAACGTTTATGGAGACCATGCTCTCCCTCGAGGCGAGGCCGCTCTCCCCGGAACAGCACGAGGACGCGTCGCCGTCGTGGTCCCCCAGGTGGCTCCGGCTGCGGGTGGAGAAGGAATTTCTTTCGGCAAAGTTGGTGGGCGTCCGCTCCACCTGCAGGACGGCCTGCATTGCCGCGGTGAGATTTTGGCTGCCGTTGGAACCCCTGAACGATCCCCCGTGTTGTTGTTGTTGGCTGTGGAAGCTGCCGTTCCCCCCTCGACTCACATGTTGTGGGTGGCCGTGAAAACTGTTTCCGTGGTGGTGGCCCGCGCCGTGATGCGATCTGAAGCTGCTGGCGTTGTTGTGGGAAATTCTGCGGTGGCTCCCCCGCTCCGCAGCCGCGGCGAACAACATCTCCTCCTCCTCCAACTCGTCCTCTCCCACCCCGTATATGTCCTTGTAGCTGAAATTCACCGAGCTCGAAGCGATGCTGCTCCTGCTGGCAACGCTGGACCCTCCTCCGTTCGCCGTGGAATTCAGGGAGCGCGTCAATTTGTTATCCCGGCGGCTGCCTCCGCCCCCGGTGGGAACATAATCCAGCGGCGGGACCGTGTCCCCCCTTTCCAGTTCGCTGCTGAGCCTTCGCAAATTTTGGAGGGTCGGCGAGGAAGTTTCCTTCTTTTCGTCGCCCTGCCGCGACGGCCGCTTCTCGTGCTGACGCAGTTGCTGCTGTTCTTTCTGTTCCTGCCGCTGTTGCTCGCTCTTGCGCCGCCTTTGCTGTCTCTCCCTCAGCCAATCCTCCGATCCGTAGCCGGCCCTGCCGCGGCCGTTGGACGACGCGGCGTTCTCCATCCGCTGCCGCCGCTCCGTGGAGGAGATGCGCCGCCGCGGCCCGACGCCCACATTCGGCGATCCTCCCCCGCCGTCACCGCCGTCGTCGCCGAGGAATGACGACCCCATCGCGATATCCTCCGGCGGATCTTCCACCGATTCGTCGAGCGACTCCACGCTCCGCGCGCTGGCCATCCTCTCGAGGGCGGGGAAGGCGGTGGGATTGAACGCCGAAATTTCGCTAGATCTCCTATGCGAAAGGTAGCCGTCCAAGTCGCGATGATCGCCGTCGTCCTCCCCGCAGTCTCCGCCGCCGCGGTCAGCCTCGTCGTCGTCGTCGTCGTCCGACTCGAAGTCGACCGACACGCCGTCGCCGAAATCCACGACGTGCTCCACTTCGCCTTCCTCGACGCGGCTTCCCGACCGGGCGATCGGAGCCCTCCTCCTGGGGGTCGAGTGAGGCATTATTATTATTTTCCGAAATTGGTCGTCGTTGGGGATGGAAGGCGAAGGGGGGGTGGCGACGCGATGGAGTGGTCGGCGAGAGGCGAGAGGCGAGAGGCGAGAGGGGACCTCGTCACTGCGCTCCGGACATGAGATATGGGAGATACGCTTCGGTCTTTCTACTCCGTCCCCCCCGCTCTCCCCAGACAGGCAGGGCCTTGCTTGCTCCTTTCCGTCCAACGAACCCGAAGTCGATGCCTCCGTCCTTTGCAAGCTCTCCTGTCCTGCCCGTCTGTGCCCTCGCTAGCCGGCCCCTGCCTGTCGGCGCTGATTTATTGGTGGTGTTCGTATGCTGCCGTTTGGCAGTTGACACCATAGCGCACAGCGTGCGTGGGCTGTGGCGGCTGAAGACCGAAGACCGGTAGGTCCGCGGGCGGGCGGGGGGGGCGGGCGGGGGGGCTGCACTTTGCAAGACATGGGTAACGGATTCAGTCATTGTGTTTGAGTTACATTACTTATTTATCACATCGCTCCCCTTTCCCAACACAGCCGAAAGCATACCTAGGTACGATACAATGTCCATTTTGTGATGTTGTTTTCATTCTGGAAAAAACTTCGTACAATACAATTGGTAGTTAGGTAAATCTCAAATGAAATAAAAACATTTTTAAATATTTGCGAGCTTTCAAAAATGGTTTCTTAGAATGGTAAGGCAAACGTTTTACAGAGACGTCGGAGAGAAGGTAGGTCGGAGAAGGTCGGAGACATGTTGTGCAAGACGGCTTGGAGACATCCGTGCACCTGCACCCTCTCCACTAACTCTCCACCCCACTCCGTTTGGCGGTGTCAATCTTTGACTTTGCCGTCGCTCTCTCAGATCAACGTCAATGAGCAACTTCCTCTAATATATTTTGGAATCTTTTGATTCTTGGAGGCCACCCCACCCTACCCCCCATCATCATTTTACCTATCGATATGGATATGGTCGCGTTTCACCCCATCCTTTCAGCATTCGGCAGTTCCTGTGCCTGTGCCTGTGGCCACCGAGCAGGGTCAAACACATCTGCATCTTACAATACCATAGACAAGCTAGCGAAATGTTGAATTCCTACTTGCCCTAAATTGCAAGATATGCAGAAAAAAACAGTATCATGCCAGATTGATGTCACGTGAATATTGGTGACAAGATTGAATGACACATATTGAAAGAAAAAAGAAAATTGGTGTCTGAAATAAAAATCACCATCTTGTCGGAGATGCACCATTCTGGCCAGTAGAGCTTTTTGTTAGACGAAGTTACTGTACCTGTGTACCTGCACTAGATTCGTCCGTAGTATGAAAATTCGATCCACAATAACTGAATAACAGAAACACAAATGTCACAACTTTGACACCGTCTACTTGTAGGAATTAGTTCAAGATACTCATCGGTCCTCCCCAGCGAAGACTCAAAGGATGACGTCTGACATCGAATCGAATTTTGAAAATTTTCACATAGCATCGCTCTCGATAATTTGAAAATGGAAGTTATTGAACACGTCACGAAAATGTTTCGAACGAGACCGAAGGGCCGACCTGGGGTTCGCATGAGGGGTGAAAATCTATACTACGGCGAATGGTATGATGATGATGGTGGTGTTCATGATGGTGGCGATCATGATCCCAAGACCATCAAGATGTTATACTATTCATCCTGACACTTGAAGAGAGCAAAAAAACTCTGTATTTTGCTAAGAGACTAGTTTTGATCCTGGAACCAACCAGTTGGTATAAAATGGAGCAATTTTTGACGGGGAGGAATTGGTATGAATTTTCTTCCCAGCAAAAATTCATGACGTAAGCGCTTGCGATACAATTGTCGCTCGCGGCAAAAAACAAACGATCACGCATCAAGCATCAACGATCAACGGAGATACGACGATCGATGGACGATGGATCGACCATGACGACTTCCGTCGATAGCGACCTCCCCCTCGGCTCTACTTTCGGAGTCTGTCGCGGCCGCGATACCTTAGTCGCAGCGGATCCAAGGCATCG
>JALLBE010000918.1:0-13917 GCA_036939795.1 Thalassiosira mediterranea
CTGACACTTGAGAGTTCCGCATCGCCGAATCTGATTTCACATCGAAACTTGACGCCATCGCCGAAACAATCTATAGGACCCGTTTCTTTACATATCAGTCACTATAGGACCCGGAAATAATCGCATCGATATAGCGAAATCGGCTTGTTGCTGGTCAGTGCACGGGCCATGTGGCGCGAGCCTTTGGAGTTGCCCCATGTGGCACGAGCCTCTGGAGTTGCCTTCTCTCGAGGTAATTGTACCTAGAGTCATTTATTGCCGCGGCAGTGGGGGTGGGGGTGGGTGTGGGGGTGTTGAAGACCACTATCGACCATTACATACACCGCTAGTTCTTCTCCGATTCAGAAGACTTGGTACGCGATGGAGCGATGGCAGAGGGACGAAGTCCAGTGTCCCAATGGTCTACTTTCTTGCTAGGACAGAGGGTGACATCCGGTCCAGACCTTGGTCCAGACATGAAAAAGGAAGTTGGCACGTAGTCTTTTCAAGGCAGATTGGAAGCAACAAAACGAAGACTGCATGAGACTGCATACATACTCTCCATAATACCCTCCTTATCATTTTATCACTAAGCTCCGCCAGACTTCTCTGTGGCGGTTCCTTCCCAAATAGAGCATCATTCAATCGTACCTGTGTTTCACCCCGACTCATGGTTACAACCAAGCCAGAAATTGATCTTTCCCCGTGACATTCACCAGTTCCTAAAAGTTGAAAAGGACCCTTCCCTCAAAGACGCCGGCCTCCGTGAGCATGCTCTTCACACTCTCACACATGCCCTTCACGCCACAGAGCAGAGCCCCACTGTTCCTCGGGATGGGCACACCGTCCTCCTCCAACGCGTTCTGAACGTATCCCGTCCTTCCTCCCCAGACAGCTCCGCTCTCACATGGGACATCGGGCCTGGAAACCACGGGGACAACCTGCACTCCCATCTCCTCCCACTCAGGGAACTTCGACACGTACGGCATGTCGTCGGGAGTGGACACTCCGTAGTAAAGAGTGCACGTCCTTCCCCCGCCAGCGGCGCCGAGACGTCCAGACTCAATGGCGCTGCGAATAGGGGCGATTCCGCTCCCTCCTGCGAAGAGGAGGACGTTCTGGGTGGGGAAGTCATACTTGAACCCCTCGAGGTTTTCCTCAATCGGGAATCCCCCTCCCATAACCTGGGAGATGTCGACGGTGGAGCCCGCGGCAGCAGATGTGATCCAGTCATTGTTGTCCGTCTTCTTGATGAGGAATTCATAAGTGACGGGACCAGTGGGTTCGGGGCCCGCGGCAGCGTCGGCCTCGGGAGCCTTCTTGCCCGGGGCAGGGGGCTTGGGCGCCTCGCCCGTGGGAGGGCTGGCGATGGCAAGGAAGATGGGCTTAGCCTCTTCATCTGGATGAGTCAAATGTCAAAGAATAGGTTAGGAAACGCCATGTGAAACTCCAGACATGATGCACCCCAACGTAGGAGCACGATTTCTCAACAAAAAGGAAGGTTTCGACCCATCTAGAGACCGCTTTCTGAGAACAATTGATCTCGATGCAGCTGTTTCACTCTTCAATTCCAACAATTTCTGCGAGATCATCACCAGGGAACATGCGAGAGCATCGAGCAAGAGGTCTTACACATGAGTACTCCCTGCCAGTCAGTTGCAATGCGAAATGCCAATAATCTTCCTGATTTTCCCATCCAGCTGTAGCCCCCCTGTGATGCCACTGCCATTGTGAGTTGAATCTCTGCCCCCCTCGTTGAGCGCGTTTGTCCACTGAAACTGAGCACTGAGCATAGGGTAGTCAGCGTCGCCCCACCCCTTCCCACCTTTGCACTCAGCGCGCAACGCCAGCCTGAGAGCCATGGTCGCACGCCCATGCACCCAAAACATCCCTCCTGAAGATGTAACAGAAACTGCAGGACGTCTCGCCGGTACGGCAATAAAATGGCAAGGCGAAAAAAGATCTTTTCGACATGAACCACTAGCACGCACGCACCTCCCGCGGGCCTCATCTGTACGTACTGGCCCGGATTAATATAATCCGATCCGTCCGCGACATTCAACTTGATCGAAACGCAAGTTCCCGACGGACAGGCCTGAATGTTCGACTCGATCGTTCCCGCGCCCCACTCCGGGTCGGGTCCCCATCCCATGAAGAGGCGGGTGGAGAAGGTGGCGGCAGCATCGATCTCTCGCGAGAGGCCGACGAAGGGAGATGGCGCGATGGTCGCGCCATTGGAGCGGACGGTCACGGCCGAGGGAGAAATGAGGGATGGGGCGAAGGCCGCGACGTCGCGGGCGGCGGCGAGGAGGCCGGCGAGGAGGAGGGACGGGATCTTCATGGTCGTCGGATCTGGATTTTTATGAGCGCGACGAGCGACGTACGAGCAGCGCGCGGAGCTATGGAGCGGAGAGTTGAACACAAGATACGTTGATGACGTCACAAGATACATCATCTGATCACGATAGAGATCACAATCTGATCTGCTCGTGATGAGTTTGTGACAGTTTGTGGCCACAGATAGATCTTGCTCCCATGGCCATGGACTGATTTATCAGACTTGACCAACTAGGCTTCGTTACAATAAGCTCAACATGGTGAGGGGAGTTGGCATAGTCTCAGATGGTTGATCATTTATGGTATGGAAGGAGTGTGTAGAATGCAACATGCAGCAGAAAGGGCAGACTGCTCCAAATCCGGTTCCGGTGTCGGGCGGGGGGGCGGGGGACGAGGGGTCATGCAAGAGATCCAAAATCAACATCAAGTCAGTGCTGTGGCAAGATAATAATTGACCGGGTCTGATTTCATTGTGTCAAGGCCAAAAACGTCAAGTGAAAATCATCGTTCAATACGATAAATTCCTTCTCGGAGAACCATGGGGTGATCTGCAGCCCCACAGACATTAAATGAGAACCTTGGATGAACCAGTAATTTTGTCCAATGAATCCAAATAACCCTGTCTTCAAAGGGGAAGCAATATCAATGACATTGTTGGAAATGGAACCATGGGCAGCTCAGAGTCTGCAATATCATCCATTCACCTCTCATTCTCAACTCCCACATGATTGCCACATGTGGCCCTCCACCCAGACATAATCTCAGGAGGTACCATAATGTTTAGCTTTCTTATGATTCTCCAGGGAGACCTTTGCATTATTGGTGACTTTCATGATACTGCAAAACAGGTGGTTGCAACCCAAAGCCACAAAGGATCAACTGAACTGTAATCCCATCACCACCAAGACCAAGACCAAGAAGTCCTTGAGCCGACATTTTGTGAGGCAGCGATACTGAGCAAAGGATTTCAGTATATCATCGTGTGTTGTCTTTGGAGATTCCATGTACGTATTTTAATGTTTGCATATTGAGACATCTGTGCAAGGTCCCGTGTTCAACATGAGCGGTGAGTTTGTTGGAGTTGGAGTTTCTCTGTTTGCGTGTTTGCCTGTGCACTTGCGACTTACTGTCATAAATGGTCTACAGGAAGGGAACTTGGCCATGTCCATTATGTTCTCTGTGTCGAGGTGTTGCATTTAGCGTAAAAAGTGATGTCATTGGAGTTTCTGTGTTAGTATATGTGTCAGCTTGCACTAACAAACCTCTTACACTTATTGCAGTAGAGGATGGGCTACGGGGTATACACTCGGCCCTGCTCACTCTTTGGAGTACCATATTTGAGATGTCATGGGAAAGCTTACAGGATATAAAAGTTGGCCCCACTTCTCCCAAAGAAAGATAAGAGTGAATAAAAACTTGGCCCAGCAACTCTGTAGTATGCACATGACGACGCCACCATGGATGACGATCTCGAAGCTCCCGCCCCTGCCGCCGCCTCGTCTCCACCCATCGCGGCCGTCCTTGGTGTGGTGGCAGAGTTTTGGCCTGTTTTATGCTGGTGAACTATGAGCCAACAAATCTTTGACTCTGCGGGAATGAATGGCTGGAGTTTGGAGTGCATTCTGTGAGTCTATTTTGGCAATTGGTTATGCTAATTGAATCCCTTCTAAGTACATCTCACCTCACCAATGTGATCTTGTCAACTACCAAACCGAACAGAGGGGCCGCTTTTGGAGTGCCGCCGAAAATAAGATGAGTTAGCCACTGAGATCTGTACACTGTGCCAGGCGAATGCATCGAGATGGTACCTACACCAGAAAGGAAGGTATTGCAAGGCAAAATGTGGGAAGCCTCCTCATGCGTTACTTAAGTTCAAACAAGTGCAGAAGATTTGAGTTTTTGTAGCATATGCAATACCATACTCAAGATTACTATTCAGCTAAGAAGCAAAAGTCCATTCATTTGTCAACCTCGAGCAGCTGAATTGTCAGTACTGACACTTTTCAACAGCTCCTCCGCAGCTAGCCTCCCAGACCAATAGGCCCCGTGAACAGTCCTAATGTCCAGCCCCACCTCGCTGCCGTCGCACGTGTGCTCTCCTGCGAAATACATCTTTTCGTCGCGCCCGTGCTCCTGGTTGAAGTTCTGGAGCGCCGTCACGTCGGGCATGCCCTGTGTTCCTGCCGGGAAGAAGGTCCACGATCCTCGCGCAAATGGATCGGAGCGCCATCTCGTCACGTATGATTTAAGTGGATGTGGGATGCTGGCGATGCCTGCTGCGCTGGTATTGTTAAACGCAACCCGCAACGCTTCGATCGCTTCCTTCTGGACCTCGGTGTCAGCCATCATCTCTATCCGCTCGGCAAACAACCCGGTGGTGTAGCAAACTAAGACTGCGGGATCGTCCTCCTCCACGATCCAGTGCGCCCAAGGGATATCGCCCATGAGAAACTCGTCTTCCTTCGACATCGACGACGAGGACACATACTCCCCCTTCTCTGATGCGATAGTCAGCTCGGCTGTTCCCTCCGGCCACCACCGCTCGTGAAATAGGATCTCAACCTTATTCATGAGACACATCTCCAGCCGGTCGATCGCCCCCCTCAAATCAACTGGCAGCGGTGGCATAAAGACGGGCCCAACATCGTCACTGCAGGGGCTGCAATTCTGCCCTCTGGCTGGTCGCTGCAGTACGCCCAGGGGAAGGGCCACGATGCAACCGTGCCTCGCAACGAAACGTTTCGAAGTTTTGGATCCATCTTCTTTCATGTACTCCACTGTCACAACCACCGTCTGCACGCCTCGCGAGCCATCTTCGTCGTTGTCATCTCTTCTCCTGCGTTCTATTGAAATCACTCGATGGTGGAGCCGTACATCCATTTCAGGAACGCTCGTCGCCAGCGTGGATACCAAGTTTCCATATCCACCGGCGATGTCGGCGTTTGGCCCCGGCAATATCGTGCCGCTCATCCCGCGCCTCAGCGAGACCCGATCCAGCCGACAGCCCTCGTAGCTCTCCATCCTAAAGTAGATGCGTTGTCTCAGGAGCGCGATCGTCTGCTTCGTCGCGACCGCCAGTTTGGGGTTGCTCTCTTTCATTTTCAACGTATCCCGTGCCAACTTCTCGAGCCACTTGTCAAACGATCTCCCTTTCGGTGCATCCCTCTGGGCCAGCTCGAGCAAGGCATCTTTGTAGGTAGCATTGGAGGGAAGGCTCTTCCTCAATGGTGCAATGAGTGACCCATTCGCATCCACGTCGCATAGCTTATGGTACAATATCCTCGAAGCATCTTCGGCCCTGCGATCGGATGCCATTGATCTCAACCCTACGGAGTCGCCGGCACCTCCGGAGATATTCAGCACGACCCTCTCGATATCCCCCCGCCTTCGTTTCTTCTTCTTCAATGCCGCGCGCAAGGCTGATGATAGAGCGCCCCCATTATCATAACTAGTGGACGTCGGAATGTTGCATTCCCTCGCCAGCTTCGACATGGGATTGTGTCCGGACGTGCTCCCGTGAATCCACTTCCCGCCGTGATCCATTCCCACCCCGCAGCCGAGCTCGTCGGACGTCCAGGCCCGTCCGCCTACGCGGTCGCGCGCCTCGAGGACGATCACCGATTGCGACGAGGCCACATCGGAGGCACCCGACGCGTTGCGGTCGTCGTCGGCGCCTAGCAACGTACGCGCCGCACCGATACCCGCGGCGCCGGCCCCGAGGATTAGGACGTCGCAGTGTTCTTCTTCAGCCATGGTCGAGTTCTTATGATGTCTGTTCTGTTGGGTGGTCTCACTTCGGCACTCGGCATTTCTGTCGTTAGGCGTATGGGAATAGCGGGCGCGTGGGCGCACCTACTCACAGCACATATTCCCAGGAGGGTCTGCCAGGTTCCACGTGGCAGTTTTGGACCATTTTCGGGTCCAAAATCGCTCAAAAGTCGTCAAAATCAATCTTCCGACCCATGTTATCAGCACAATGTGGCGTTCTGAGCCATTTCTGTGTCAAAAACCGCTTCTATCAACCCAAAATCCACCATTCGATATGTGCCATTTGACCAACGTGGGGCCTTCGTGGGCGCATGCCCACTAACGGCAGATTTTTGCCTGCTATTCCCATAGGCCTATCTGTCGTCATTCGTCAGTGATTCGTCATGATCCGCGCGTCAGTGCACGTCAAAATCATTTGTTTAACAGTTCCTACGTACCTCTAGTATGGAGAGATACCCTCGAAAATATTATTCTTTATGTCTCAGATCTCCTTTATGTCTCTACTCGGCTGACGAATCTGCTATGCTGGCAACCTCCGAAGCATACACCCGCCGCCACGCCCAGCTCAATCATCCTGTGGAGGATCATCACGCTATGAGATTGGTACAATACAGCTAACTCTGGACAACCACATCCCTCTTTAGAGGCACATGCAGGTACAACAGTTTGGTAATGGACAGAAACGGACTGTCTGAAGATTCTTTTGCGGTGCAGGAAACGAGCACCTGGAGCTCTCAAGTTGGCATAGGCACAGAATAATACAGCAGCTTAGCAATGAAGACCGAATAGAACTTGTGCTCTTTTGTCCATCTACCTACTTTAGTCTGAATCTTGATACTCATTGGTCGTCCGTGTCCTGCCCATGATCGCCTGTACTACACACGTTCATCCTATCAAGTTGATACTTTGCTCAATGCAATTGACTCCTAAACTTCACAGTTTCACAATGACTGAAGCCCTTGCTCAATTCCAATAATGCCAAACATTCCAAACCAAACGTCTCCGCCATAACTTCTTCGCCAAGAGCTGTGGCCATCGAATGTGCCAGCTTATACGTCATGACGTAAGGTTGCTCTCTAACTTTTCCTTCTTCATCAGATCCATAGTCTCAATAAGCATTTGTAAGTCCCGCGTCTCTTTTCGACAGCATTTCAGCAAGGAATCTCAACCGTGTTCGGTTGTGATCACTTTGTGATGAATGTTGCCCACAGCAACAGCATCCACAATCAAAGTTAAACTTGACTTTCAAAAAGTACTGCCGCACATCTCGTGTATGAAAACACACCATGTCAGTATAACATGTGGTGAGCTCTTCTCCTATACCTATATCTCGCACTGTATAAACACGCATAGTCCATCCATCGAAGTCATAAGCAATGTTTGGCGAGCAGGAATGGTTAAATCGTGATATAATCGGGTAGAGTCCTAGAGTACCTTCGTCTGTGGAAAGGTATGCATTAGACTTGATTATGCCGCACAATCGTTTCTTCTCATGAAATTGATCAACCAATGTCCATATTGCATGGCGCTGATCATCTTCAAGACCCAACTGGTCTTGGAGAAAGACGTCGTCAACCTCTTGACTTCCTTCTCTACTATCATTCAGTCCTTGACGTACAATGATTGAATCGCAATCACAGTCCGCTCCGCATATGATAGGTACCTCCGTCAAGAGGAGAGTGTGCCGCGATATAACTGATAATGCGTACACCCCCCCTCTCTGAGGATGGTAGTGAATATCGGCACCAACTGGATTAGCTATTGGCATCGGCAGCATCGTTGATGAAAATTATGCCACCCACGTGAAACTGGAAAGTGGTTCAATTATCGCTGGGTGGAGTCGCATCCGCAGAGGTCCATGGACCTCTGCGCATCCTTTTCATACGCTACTTTTGATTCCTCTCGCACCAGCATCATCAAGTGTATACGTATGGTGCTGGTACACTGGACGAGTTCAGCAGCTTTCGGCTGCATCAAAAGTTATGGAGTTCTGTATGTATTTCAAGGCAAGGAATCTGTTTTCTCGGCATCATTCACATACAATATTAGCTTGCAGGGATCCCTGGGTGTATTGGAATTGGAACTCGAAGTTTTGAGAGTTGAAGAATAAGAGTCACAGATACATATGGTAAGAGTGCTGCCGAGGAAGGTTTCGCACACTCATGACTCCATGTAGAGTCGCCACGCACGACATTGCAGACGCTAGAGCATAGTGTTTTTTCGTGGGATTCTCTTGGATTCCTGATACCCCTCTGACAATTTTAGGATATCAAATCAGAGCCAATCTTGCAATCCAGATTTGGAGACGGCGTCGTCACCCTTGGAGGTTCTTCAGACGATGGATACCTCGAAACATATTGAGCTCTAATCACCATAGAATGCTGCCAAATGTGGTCTCCATGGATAATCAACCCCCCATCTGATGATACGCTGCAGTACCTTTTTTGTACAACTCTACACATGCACATATGTATTCAATAGTCTGCAGTATTTCAGTTATGTATACTGTTGGAAGAGTCTATATGTGTTCGTTCCAAGCAAGAGGCAAGAGCACAGGATCAGTTTGAGAGCAAATCCATAATCGATGCATCATTGATGCACTGACATCTGCCAAACAGGAATGCTATAGTACGGAGCTAGTCTCAATTCCGTTTACCACATACACTCTATCTTCCCATCACATCAGTCTTTCTATCAATGTGGAGAGCTGCGCCATCTCCCGTCTACTCCACGCTTACGACAGCCGATCCGCGCAATCGAGCCCATAATAATACGTGTTCTCCCACGCCACAATCGCGATCGCGTCGTCCGTCAGCGCCACGCTCTCGCCAAACCTCGAAGTCCCCTCCGGCGCGTCCACCCTACCCACCTCCCTCCAACGGTTGTCGAATATGGCAAACAGGTACACCTTCTCGTTCCTTCCCGTCATTTTCCCCGATGTGCCGATCGCCACAAGATCGCCAGTGGGGTTCGTTGTCATGTGGTCGTGGTTGCCGGAGAATTGGGCGAGGGTCTTGCCCTCCTCGGGGACGATCTTCTGCACGAACTCGTACCGCCCGCCGTCGCCGCTGGGGGATCTTTGATAGTAGTACACCGCGCCTGGAGACAGCATACCATTTTGTCGGTTCATATGAGTGACGAGGAAACTCGCACAATCGATATGCAGCGGGTACGTATGATGTCAATCAGGATGGCAAAACTACCATCCTGAAAAATGATAACCACCAATGATCAGTTACGTACCTTGATAATTATTCTCCATCGGGCATCCTATCAAAAGTCCATCGTCGATTGTCATGGCCAAACTGGAGCCGAAGTCTCCATCGCAATCCTCGTTAGCTATTGTCCCATTCGCCCATTTTTCCCACTTGCCAACGTACGGATCGAAGTTGTAAAAGAAGACTTTCCCCTCGTTGTCCCTGTTGCCCTTGGCCGCCACCACAACCAGGTCGCCCTTGACCAACGCCGAACTTCCAAAGGTATACCCGGGCTCGTCTGTTATGTATAGCCATGCCTCCTGCGTCCACGAGTTCTCCTCGCCGTGCACGCGCCGGTACACGAAGGCCGAGCCGTCGTTGTGCCTCGGCGCCCCCACGACGAGGACGACCCCATCAGCATCAATAGAGGCACCGAATTCGGAGGTCACCTCAAAATCAGTGGGTCCCTCCGGCAGCAATCGCGCTTCGATCGGCGCTGCCCCGCTCGCGCCCTCCTGAGACGATGCGAGGATTGTCCCCGTGGTCGCGTCCCTGGGGGTCACGATGACGCTCCCCTCCTCGAAGCCTTCGTCGTCGGGGTACGGTACCGACGCGAAGAAGAATTCGTCCGTGAATGCCATCTCCTCCACGTTGTACGGGAACGGATGCGAGGGCGGCAGCGGCCGGCCGTCGGCGGCGGCGCCACTGCCGTCCGCCGGGAAGAACTGTACGGTCTCGTCCCTCCCCCCGTGCACAGCCACGGAACGATCGCCATCACGTGCGACCTTGTCGCTACTCAGGTCGTTGCCGTCGAACACGGTTCCCAACAAAGTGGCCGAGCAGTTGAACGGCGGCGGCGGGAGGGTGGGCGATGCGCTCGGGCTCGCGGTTGGGGGAGATTGCGCCACGGTTCCGCCGTTCGACCCTCCGTTCCCGGACGATAGCATTGCACCAGCGACCGCGGCGGCGATCACCGCCGCGGACAGTATCCCCACGGCCGATCCCACGAAGGCCCTGCTCTTGTACCAGGGGGTCGGGCTGGGCGGGACCGGATCGGGGACCGGCACGCCCTCGTACAGCGGCAGCTCCTCCCCCTCGGCGAGGAAGGCGCCGGGGATGTGCGGGGCGGAGGGTTCGGCGTCGCCGGCGGGCAGGCCGGGGCGGGCAACTGTGGCCGTGACGGGAGCGGTGTAGGCTCCCGCGTGGGCAACGGCCGCCTGCGAGCTGGAGGCAGAGGTCCGGCTCTGCCGGGAGCCGTTCCTGCTAGGGGTGCTCCAGTCGACGGCCACGTCCGTATTCACGTCGCTCACCACGGTGGCGTCGGCCGCGTCCGCCACGGGATGGACCGCGTACTGGACAGCGGACCGATCCGCCCCCGCGGATTGCCTATCGTCGTTTTCGTTTCCGGATGATGCCGCCCTCCTCGGGACGTCCGTCGCCCTACCACGGGCTTCCCTTCTTGCTCTATTCTTTGCGGCCTCGTCGCCATCGATGTCGTCGCCGCCATCATTATCATCCGGCATGGGACAGCTGATCTCCGCCACCCTGCCGGTTCCGGAGGAGGCGGCGCGGCCGCCCGTCGTCGTCTCGCCCTCCTCCTCCCGCAGCTTGTTCGCTAGCCTCCTGTCCGCGTCCGCATCGGGGGTCATCTGGGGCGGGAGCGGGGGCTCGAGCAGGGCCGAAGAGTCCGGCTCCTCCCCTAGCTGTATCAGCCCGCTCCCGCTTTCCGTGGAGGGGGCATTCTCCAGGCCGGCTTCCGTCGATAGTGCTAGTTATTGGGGTGGAAGGATACGAAATCGGTCAGAGAGGGTTAGAATCAGAACTGCATATAAATGGACAGAGCACTGTGTTACTGTCCCCGGCGAGCTGTAGTCTCCGCCAAATTAATACGTCCAACACATCAATCTGACAGCAGTACCATGTTCGATTGCAAACCATTCCGTGCATGTAGCGGATGGAATTATGGAATTCGCTACCTGGGGACCCGGAACGGACCCCGACTGATCTACCGCATCCGAACAATACATGAACATCAACGTTTCCAAATATAAATAGACGTCTATACGCGCTGGAATGCTCTGCCCATACATAGCTCTGCCCTCGTGCAAATTCATGATGGATTTTATGAATGATAATAAATGATGCCACATCCCAAATATGTTGCACACGTCTCCGTCCAAGAGTTTGACCCAAGCCTTTCGAACTCTTGACCTTCATCTACGCCACAGTTTGCTGCCACACATGGATGAAGGCATGCAGCGGCCAGCGGCGCAGCACGTGCGTCATCAGCGAAAAACATAAAACACGATATGGTGCACAGCGTCCATAGCGGTCCATACATTGTCGGTCGTGAAAAATAATGCGCCCGCGATGCACTCACCACTCGGCGCACGATCCGTGGCGTCATCGTCGCCGACGGAAGAGAAGACCGACGCGTCCGGGCCGACGTCCTCGGATTCGTCGAGGGACAGGCTGCCCACGATCGCCGCGGCCGATGGGGAGGCCTCGACGTCTCCCCCTCCTACTCCGCCGTCGGCGTTGCCGCCGACGTCCTCGGCCGCACCGTCGCCGGCGGTCGTCGTCGGGGCGGCGTCATTCCCCCCATCTACTTCTCCCGGCGCGACGACGTCGCCGTCGGTCTCTTCGTCGAGGCGACCCATCTCCCTGCGCTACTGACGGAAAGATTGTGGCTCCACCCGCGGCTCCAGCACCAGTGGTCGAGTGGGCGGGTGGCTTCTGCCTCTCGTGTCTCGCTGCCGGCCGCCGGCCGCCGGCCGGCCGCCGGCCGGCTTTCAACTGTCAAGAAAAATCGACACTCGACTTGACTTGACACCAAACAGGCACGCTACCGGCGGTTTTATGTGTCCGGTGCATCCTTCGGACAATTACGGACGTGGATTTGTGCGCGCACAAAATCCTCTAGCTTTGTGCGTGCTTTGCGCGTGTGACACCTGACACCTTCGGATCGCCTCATACGGGTTCGGTCGTCCCTTCAAGTAGGCGTCCACCTCTGCCCCCGCCCCTAGCGGCCACCACCTCCCGCGCCCGCTGGGGGGACGGGGGCCCCGGCCAGCAGCCGCGCCCGTGCCGCTCGTCGCGTGCCCGTGTTGCGGCGGCTGGCCAAGCGTGTCATTGGTCGCCCGGTCGCGCGCTGCTGTGACCTCGCCATCGCACGCGCTGCAGCTGCCGGGCGGCCCTGGCGTGCACCGCCCTCACTCCTTGGTCGGCCGGTCGCGCCCTCACGCCTCTGTCGCGTGTGCCGGTCGGCCGTTCGCTCATGATTGTCACGTCGTTTGTTGCGTCACGAACTTTGTGCCGAGCAGGCCGGGTCGAACATCAAATTTTTACTAAAACAATGACAATAACATACTATTTTTACGGAGGAATCCGTAGCCAACCTTCAAAACTTTGTGCCGAGCAGGCCGGGTCGAACATCAAATCTTTTTACTAAACAATGACGATTACATACCATTTCTACGGTGGAATTCGTAGCCAGCCCTCAAAATGGCTCTTCCGACCCTCCCCTAGGACCTCCCCCACGGCGGCGCTACCAGGCCATGGCGGCGACCTCCGGCGATGGTTCTCCTCCTCCCCCGCCCATGGCGAATTTTCGGCGCTCTTTGCGGGGCCGGCGGACGTCGGGCGGCGGCGGGCGGGCCCATTTCGGCAATTTGCGGGAGTGCCGATGCTTGATTTGCCGTGCGCACACGGTCACAACTGCACAAACGTCGCACATCGACCGTCCATGTCCCCCACCGCCGTCTCCGCCATGTCCTCCCCGGTCTCGTCTCCCGGCCGCTCCTTTGCGGCCGTTATCGCCGCTGAAAAGGCGGCCAAGGCCAACCCCGGTGCGCCCCGAGCCACGCGGTCTGCCGCGGCGGGCAGATCGTCCGCGGCATCGACCGGCACGACGGACGGGGCGTCGGGCGGGGCGGAGATGATTGATCTTTCATCGCCCACCCCGAAGGAGGTCGCGGCCATGGAATTGCAGGAACGGCAAGCTAAGATTGCGAAGATGCGGAAGGATCAGGAGGAGAAAAAGAGGGAGATGGAGCGGGAGAAGGCGGCGGAGCTCAAGGAGAAGCAGGCGAGGAATAAAGCGGAGAAGGCCGAGCGAGCGTCGATGGCGGCGAAGGCGCAGGGGCAGGGGTCCGACACGCCCGCGAGTGGCGCTCCTGCCAAGGAGGATAGGGACGCTCGGCTGGCGAAGTGGAAGCAGGATCAGGCGGACCGCAGGGAGGCGTCCCGGTTGAGCCGCGAGGCGAGGAAGCGGTCGCAGGAGCGCAAGGCGAAGGCGAAGGCGGAGGCCGAACGTCTTGAGGCCGAGGAGGTGAAGCTACTCGAGGAGGCTATCGCGAAGGCCGCTCTCGAGGAGAAGGAGTTGGAACGGCAGGCGGAGGAGCTCGAGCGCTTACGGCAGGAGAAGGAGGCCGCTGCGGCTCGATCGGCGGAGCTCAGGGCAAAGTGGGAGCGCCGCACCTCGGCAGCGCAACAGCAACAGCAGGAGAACCAGCGCGCGCAGTCGGCGAGACAACACGGAGCTGCGGGAGGGATGGAGCAGGCGAGCGCCCAGGGACGGCCGGCCCGGCAGGGGGCAAAGATACGTGTGGGTGCCAATGGCGAGGCCGCGGTGGTC
>JALLBE010000919.1:0-12682 GCA_036939795.1 Thalassiosira mediterranea
CCGAGTTATGGCCATTTTACAGTGACTACTATATAGCATTTTAGGCCGATTTTTAATCCATTATATATACGACAACTCACAACTTACTCTGAGTAGTACGCGATAATAACAGTTACAGTTACAGTTACAGTTAACTTCAAGTCAGTGCGTCCGAGCGACACGTCATACCGGAGCGACACGTCACATACATGCTGCCTTCCTCTTATGAAGAAAACAGATAAACATAAGTGACAGTTTCCTAATGAGATTTGTCATACTGACTGTCATATTGTAACATCCGGGATATCAATTTTTTATTCGTCAATTACTACATTGTGACTCTAGTACGACAGCTACATCTGTCTCCCCAAGTAACAGATGGCAGCTGTCACCATAACATCTGTTCGCGCGTAGGTAGGTATCTGATGTCTATCTTCCTGCTGGCGGCCAGACGCACCTACTATGATATCCCACATGCAAGCGAGATCCGATCTTTCTGCAGATCTTTTGCACTATTTTTGAGGCGTGGGACTTCTCTGCAAAAAATAATTCATTATTTTATATTTTTAATTCTCGAATTACTCCAGATAGTGAAAATACCCCATGCTTGGGCTGATAACTAAATTTAATTTATAAATTTCTAAAATATTTTGTTGTCAGCGAATCCTCATTGTCTCTTGAAATTCCTTCACCCCAAGCTTTTATCCCCATGGTAAATTCATCATAACATAGTAGCATATCAAGGCAAACATATTCTAGTTGTATTGTGAGGAGTGAGGACCGGCCCACTTTGATGTGGTGCTGTCCGTCGCTGTCGGTCGGTCTGGTCTGGGTCTGGTCACTGGATGTGCTTGCTGGAACATCGGAATGAACCGACCGACCATGCCGGCCCGAGGCCCGAGTGCAGATCCAGGCGATCACACTCAACCTCACATGCTCACACTGCCTGCACAGCAGCAGATTCAGATCGGATCAGACAGTCGGTCAGAATCATCCGCAAAACGCGATCCATACCTACACATAGAAATTGGGACAGAGCTTTGACAGAACCGCGTCTTCATTGCGGAGCTGTCGGGGCTATTACTTTATTGTTCTTTCTTATCCAGAGGGCAAACGTCGTCAAATTGCCATCGTGCTCACCGAGAGATAGAGCCATCCCTCTCGGCCACCCGTCCGTCAAGTTCTGGTGGACCGTCGGGGAAGCGAGGGAGGTATCGTAGTCCGCGAGGACGTCACAAGGATTGCGCGGAGAATCTTCGGATAGAGTGCGGTTGGATCGGGTTGGATCATCGAAGCATTCTCAGAGAGTTCACTGATCGGACCGTCGACCAGCCGGGTGGAGGGTGAGTTGCCTTTTCGATCTGGATTTCACCATCGGAGACACATCACGTGTGGTTGCTGCGATCTGGGCGACCCTTCCGCACCCGTATGGACTCCTCCTTGTGATGCGGTGTTCCGGGTGTCCTCAAGACTGCACAGACGGGTCTTTTGTCGTCTGGACTCAGTCGCCTGCATGTTGTGATACAAAAGTGGCCCCGCTAGCATCCGCCTCGTCGTGAGCTTGGGTGGGCAGGCGAGCTCTCGCAAGCCTTGATTCGTCCGTCGGTTTAGTTGGAGCAAGCTGCAGCACTGATCGTGGCTGCAGAGTGGAGGGTTCTGCATGTCCCTCCATTCCCAATGGCACGTAGGATCAATTCAGAGAGTCACCAGAGAGCCTTTGGGTGCCTGCTGTTGTTACTGATGGAGCCGCTCCCTCAAGCCATTGCCCATTTGCGAATTCCAAAACCTAATCCCATTGTCACGTGACTTCCTTTGCCCAGGCTTGTTGGGTGTTGATATCTAGTCACCAGGAGGGACTGTGATCAGCTGGAGCATCATTTGATAGCAAACAGCAAGGCTTGCAAACTCGTCAAGCTGAAATAAACTGTCAACCATGGCCGCCCTAGGATCAGGTGTCAACATGCTGTGCGACTCCCTAGCGGGATACCTGCTGGTAGTCGCCCTGACCTCGGGGTTCCCGCTTGTGGCCAAGCTCGGTGCCGGCATCCCGTCCAACCTGAAGAGGCCCCTCAAAGTTCACCCCAACCTCCCGGATCTCCAGGAATTCAATCCCGTAGAATGCCTCGCGCTATTCCTCGCGGCTTATCCTGCCCTGGCAATGTACCGCGCCGGTGGGATCCTGAGATGTCTGGCTCTCGCTGTGGGGCTGCTGGGAGTCTTGGGAGGAGCTATCGGGCCTGTCTTGATGAAGGTCGCAGAGGAGGAGTTGAAGAAAAAAATGGAGAAGGAGAAGATTGCAGAGGAGCTTAAGAAAGAGATGGCAATGGAAATGGAGAATGAGTTTATGGGCACTAGGTCAATGAAAGAGAAGAGCAGCGTAGAGAAGGAAAAGGTTGAGCAGTTGAAGAAGGGAAACGACACTGACGTGACCTCCAAGATGTCCAGCGTCCTGACTGCTGACACTAGTAGTGCCCCTGACCTTCTTGATGATGAGAATCTTACCCCCACGCACACCAACACCCCCAAGGAAGTTCCCATGCGAGGAAGCCGCGGGAGCGATAAGTCTGACCTCTTCGCGGAGCTGGAGGCCATTGCCACCCAGCCCCCACAGTCCAAGAGCTCAGACACGCCCGAGTACACCCATTCCACCTCCCGCACCATGCCTACCCTACGCGACACCCTCTGTCCCGATTGCGCCCACAAGCTTGAGAGCAGAGGTGTCAGCATCAGCAACCTCCGCTCGGTCATGAAGCGCCAGTCGGACGTCCTCCAGGAGAAGGAGGAGGATGCCATGTCGGTTGTGACCTGGGATCCGGCATTCAACGCCACGTCCACCGCGGCCGCGAACGCCAACACCGCGAAGTCGAGCGCGAACGAGGACCTGAAAGAGGACCTCAAGCGAACCTCCTTCAAGGTTACAGAGGCGCCTCATCGTAGGAATCACAGCTGCTCTGTTCAGGATTCATCGTTGCTCAAAGAGATGGATGGCAATTTGATCGATTCGAACCTTGAGCCACATTACTCGAACTTGATCGATAGTGCCAATGCACCCATCTTTGGAGTAGATTCGGAAGGGGTGAGGCAACTATCTTGTTTGTTGTTTTATTCAATCATGCAATCATCTATCATGGCTCAATGTTGAACGTTTTCCCAACACTCTGCCTGTCCTTTACCTGATATAGCGTGTGAATGTCTGGAACAAGTGTGCCATGCGCATTGTCGGCTACACTCCTGATGAAGTGATGGGCAAGGTGAGATAGATCTCTTTGTTGGCAATGAATGGTTCCTTTGCAGGATTGCCCTTATGTATCATGTTTGCCGCAGAATCTTGTAAAAGAGTTCATTACCAAGGATTACCAGGCTAGTGTGGGCATGGTCATTGACCGGGCCTTACGTGGCGATGAGACCGCCAACTACGAGTTCCCCCTCATGACCAAGGAGGGTGTCAGGATTGAAATTCTGCTCAACGCCACGGCGAGAAGGAACCCTGACGGCCAGATCATAGGTGTCGTCGGCATTGGACAGGATATTACAGGAAGAATTGCTCAGGAGAGGGAGTACACGCGTCTGATCGACACGGCGAATGCTCCCATCTTCGGTGTGGACACCCAGTGTGTAAGTCTGGCTGACTGAAGACTTTTGAAAGCTTCAATTTAGATTTATCAGGCTGACATCACTTTCTTGCTATTACAACAGGCTGTCAATATCTGGAACCAGTCTGCCATTCAGCTGGTCGGTTACAGCACAGAGGAGGTGATGGGCAAGGTAAGGGCTGACTCTTGGTTTGTATCATTTGTGTCTACATATCTATTTGTTGTATGCTAACACCATTCAAAATCTCAGAACCTCGTCAAAGAGTTTATCACTGATGAGTTCAAGACTGCTGTGCAAGCTGTGCTCGACCAGGCCCTGCATGGAGAGGAAACTGCAAACTTCGAGTTCCCGCTTCTGACGAAACAAGGTGTAAGGCTTGAGGTGCTCCTGAATGCAACCACAAGGAGGGATGAGCAAGGCAACATCATTGGAGTCGTCGGCATTGGGCAGGACATTACTGGCCGTTTGGCACAGGAGCGAGAATACACTCGTTTGATTGACACTGCAAATGCCCCCATCTTTGGTGTCGATACGCTTGGTGTAAGTCTGTGCCGTGTCCACTTTTATGACCTGTCTGAAACATATCGTCTCACAAATTATTTGCTTTCATAGTGTGTCAACGTGTGGAATAAGTGCGCTATGGGATTGATCGGCTACAGCACCGATGAGGTGATGGGCCGCTCCCTTGTTCAGGAGTTCATCACAGACGATTTCAAGACAGCAGTGCAAGCTGTTCTTGACCAAGCACTTGCCGGAGACGAGACTGACAACTTCGAGTTCCCTCTCATCACCAAGGGAGGCGCCCGTATCGAGGTACTCCTCAATGCCACTACAAGGAGGGATGAGCAAGGCAATGTGATTGGTGTTGTAGGCATTGGTCAGGATATCACAGCTCGTTTGGCCCAGGAGAGGGAGTATTCGAAGTTGATCGATACAGCCAATGCCCCAATCTTTGGTGTAGACAATATGGGAGGTGAGATGTCCAAATGCAACCCTAACCTTTCCGTGTAATATTGTGCAAGCTAACATTCGAGACCCTTTCTCCATTGTAGCTGTGAATGTGTGGAACAAGAATGCACACAAACTTGTGGGATATGCCCCCGAAGAGGTGATGGGAAAAAATCTGGTGAGGGAGTTTATCACCGACGACTTCAAGACTGCTGTGCAAGAAGTACTTGACCAGGCTCTGCACGGAGGAGAAACTGCCAACTTTGAGTTCCCTCTCATGACCAAAGGAGGAGTCCGTCTAGATGTGCTCCTCAACGCAACAACCAGGCGAGATGATCAAGGAGACATCATTGGAGTGGTGGGCATTGGGCAAGATATTACTGGCCGTTTGGCACAGGAGCGAGAGTACACTCGTTTGATTGATACTGCGAATGCCCCCATCTTTGGTGTCGACACACAAGGAGTAAGTTTACCATCCAACAACCTATATTCGCTCAAGATTCTTCTCTCATTCATTTGCCTACTCATGTATTGCACTGAATGTTAGCGCGTAAACGTGTGGAACAAGGTGAGATGTTCGCAATACCCAACTAGCTTCTTGTCAATGCATCGATGTGTCCACTTACACTTTTTTGCCCTTTTCCTTATCTCATAAAGTGTGCAATGCGTTTGATTGGTTACAGCACCGATGAGGTGATGGGCCGCTCCCTTGTTCAGGAGTTCATCACGGACGATTTCAAGACAGCAGTGCAAGCTGTTCTTGACCAAGCACTTGCTGGAGATGAGACTGACAACTTCGAGTTCCCTCTCATCACGAAGGGCAGGACTCGTATCGAGGTACTCCTCAATGCCACTACAAGGAGGGACGAGCAAGGCAATGTGATTGGTGTTGTAGGCATTGGCCAGGATATCACAGCTCGTTTGGCCCAGGAGAGGGAGTATTCGAAGTTGATTGATACAGCCAATGCCCCAATCTTTGGTGTCGACAACCAAGGAAAAGTGAATGTTTGGAACAAGAATGCACACAAACTTGTGGGATATGCCCCCGAAGAGGTCATGGGGAAGATTTTAGTGAAGGAGTTCATCACGGATGAGTTCAAGACTGCTGTGCAGACTGTGCTGGATCAGGCCCTGCACGGAGAGGAAACTGCAAACTTTGAGTTCCCTCTCATGACCAAGGGAGGAGTCCGTCTAGATGTGCTCCTCAATGCAACCACACGGAGGGATGAGCAAGGCAACATCATTGGTGTGGTGGGCATTGGCCAAGACATCACTGGCCGTTTGGCACAGGAACGAGAGTACACTCGCTTGATTGATACTGCAAATGCCCCCATCTTTGGTGTCGATACCCTCGGAGTAAGTCTGATTTCGTTTTTGCCAACCTGAATAGTAATACATGACCCTCCTTCTTTACTCACGCTTCATACCCAACGTCAGCGTGTCAACGTGTGGAACAAGTGTGCGATGCGTTTGATTGGATATAGCACGGAGGAAGTGATGGGCCATTCACTCGTTCAAGAATTTATCACCAACGATTACCAGGCATCTGTCCAGGCTGTTCTTGATCAAGCTCTTCAAGGAAGTGAAACTGATAACTTCGAGTTTCCTTTGATTACTAAAGCAGGGGCTCACATTGAAGTCCTTTTGAATGCAACTACAAGGAGGGATGAGCAAGGCAACATCATAGGTGTGGTCGGCATTGGTCAGGATATCACAGCTCGTCTAGCCCAGGAGAGGGAATACTCGAAGCTTATTGACACAGCCAATGCTCCTATCTTTGGAGTCGATACACAAGGCCGAGTCAATGTTTGGAATCAATGCGCCATGCGCCTGGTGGGCTACACCATTAATGAAGTTATGGGCAAGAATTTGGTCCAGGAATTTATCACAAAAGAATATCGTGCTGCAGTGTCTTCAGTTCTAGATAAGGCCCTTCGAGGAAAAGAAACGGCTAACTTTGAATTCCCCCTCATAACCAAGAATGGAGTTCGGATTGAGGTACTCCTAAATGCAACCACAAGGCGAGATGAGCAAGGAAACGTGATTGGTGTGGTCGGAATCGGTCAGGATATTACTGCTCGTCTAGCCCAAGAGAGGGAGTATTCCAAGCTGATTGATACGGCCAATGCTCCTATCTTTGGAGTCGACACTCAAGGAAGGGTCAATGTCTGGAACATTTGTGCACGAAAGCTCGTTGGTTATAGCACAGCAGAAGTGATGGGACACTCACTTGTCCAAGAATTCATCACTCAAGATTACCAAGCCTCAGTGCAGGCCGTTCTTGATCAAGCTCTGGCTGGTGTTGAAACTGCTAACTTCGAGTTCCCTTTGATTACCAAGGCAGGGGCTCGCATAGAGGTACTCCTCAATGCCACTACAAGGCGAAATGAGCACGGCAAGGTCATTGGTGTTGTTGGCATCGGACAAGATATTACTGCTCGCTTGGCACAAGAAAGAGAGTATTCCAAACTGATTGATAATGCAAATGCACCAATCTTTGGAGTCGACACTCTAGGCCGTGTGAATGTGTGGAACAAGTGTGCACGAAAAATTGTCGGATACACCCTTGACGAAGTCATGGGTCAGAACTTGGTTGGGGAATTTATCACCCAAGAATATAAACACGCTGTTAGCACAGTTCTTGACAAGGCTCTGAAGGGAGAAGAGACTGCCAACTTTGAATTCCCTCTCATTACAAAGCATGGTGTTCGAATTGAAGTCCTTCTCAATGCAACCACAAGGCGAGATGAGCAAGGCAATGTGATTGGAGTTGTGGGCATTGGCCAAGACATCACAGGACGTATTGCACAAGAACGAGAGTATTCCAAGCTTATTGATTCTGCAAATGCCCCCATCTTTGGTGTAGATACAATGGGATGCGTCAACGTGTGGAATATCTGTGCACGGAAACTTGTTGGGTACTCTACTGAGGAGGTGATGGGCCACTCACTTGTGCAGGAATTCATCACGAAAGATTATCAAGCCTCTGTGCAAGCTGTGTTGGACAGAGCGCTAGATGGTGTTGAAACTGCCAACTTTGAGTTCCCATTGATTACCAAGGCAGGGGCTCGCATTGAGGTGCTCCTGAATGCTACAACAAGGCGAAATGAGCATGGCAAGGTCATTGGTGTTGTTGGTATCGGGCAAGATATCACGGGGCGTATCGCTCAAGAGAGGGAATATGCAAAATTGATCGACACAGCCAACGCCCCCATATTTGGAGTCGACACTGAAGGAAAAGTCAATGTGTGGAACAAGTGTGCTCGCAAACTTGTGGGTTACACTCCAAGTGAAGTGATGGGGAAAAATCTTGTACGGGAGTTTATCACAGACGAGTTCAAGACTGCAGTACAGGCTGTCTTAGATCAGGCATTGCATGGGGAGGAAACTGCCAACTTTGAGTTCCCTCTCATGACGAAAGCAGGTGTCAGGTTGGAAGTGCTGCTGAACGCCACGACGAGGAGAGACGAACAAGGAAATGTGATTGGTGTTGTTGGAATCGGCCAGGATATCACAGCTCGTCTAGCACAGGAGAGAGAATATTCCAAGCTTATTGACACAGCAAATGCCCCAATCTTCGGAGTCGACACTCTAGGCCGGGTGACTATTTGGAACAAGAATGCTCATAAGCTGGTGGGCTACACTTCTCATGAAGTGATGGGACAAAACTTGGTCGAACAATTTATTACTCCTGAACACAGGGCTAGGGTTCAAAGTGTTATCGATGAAGCTCTTGCGGGGGAAGAGACTGCCAACTTCGAGTTTCCACTGATGACCAAGGCTGGAATTCGCCTAGAGGTGCTTTTGAATGCCACTACTAGGAGAGACGAACAAGGAAATGTGATTGGAGTTGTGGGCATTGGTCAAGATATCACTGGTCGCTTAGCCCAAGAGCGTGAATACACGCGTCTAATCGACACAGCCAATGCCCCCATCTTTGGAGTAGACACGCAAGGAGTGAGTATTTCATGATGTCATCATATGTTACCTTCCAAAGAATTCACTGACCCATATTAATTTGTCCACACATCCCAATTTTACCTCCCCAGCGTGTGAATGTATGGAACAAGTGTGCAATGAGACTCACAGGCTACCCATCAGAAGAAGTCATGGGTCATTCTCTTGTGAAGGAATTCATCCGGAAGGAGCACCAAGAAAAGGTCCAAGATGTGATTGACCAAACATTGCATGGAGAAGAGACAGCCAACTTCGATTTCCCACTCATGACAAAGGGAGGCGTTCGCCTCGAAATTTTGCTCAATGCCACGACAAGGAGGAATGAACACGGACACATCATCGGTATGGTCGGAATCGGTCAGGATGTAAGTCATTCTTGGTTCTTCGTGTCCTTGTTATCATCATCTTTCTCCGGTTGTTATGACTGACGCATGACTTGTTAATATTTGTATCAAATCGAATATTATCAAATCTAGATTACTGGTGAGTATAATACACACTGTTTCTTCTTCTCATCACTACGTGCCCACTTTCCTCACACCAACTTCTCTAAAAACTCTTTGCACAGAGCGCATTGCTCAAGAGAGAGAATTTGCAAAACTGATTGACTCTGCCAATGCTCCCATCTTCGGAGTCGACATTGAAGGAAAAGTGAATGTGTACGTTCCAAATACTAATCTTTCCTTGCAAATCAAAGCCCGCCCTATCTCATATTTTGTTTTTCGTAATGATCATAGTTGGAACCAATGTGTATCCTCCCTCACTGGCTTCTCCACACTAGATGTCTATGGACGCAAGCTTGTGGACGAATTTGTGAGCTTTGACTTTAAGGACTCAGTCTCAGACATCCTAAAGAATGCTCTTCTGGGAATTGAAACTGCCAACTTCGAGTTTCCATTGCTGACTTCTGGAGATCATGTTGTTGAAGTCTTGCTGAATGCAACCACTCGTCGTGATGCTCAAGATAATGTAATTGGTGTTGTGGGTATTGGTCAAGATATCACTGATGCTCGTGCGAAGCGAGATGCAGAGATGAAGCAACGTGCTGCCGAAGCAGCAACAGCAGCTCAAGCTACTATTTCAGCGCATGTTTATCACGAGATCCGAAATGTTGTTGGGTCTGTTCTCGCTCTTGCCGATAGAGCCACTGAAGCCGTTGATCTCGCACTGATCGAAGAAGATGATGAGGTTGGTCTTCGCGAACTTCCCACTAGAGTTAGAGAGCTGACAGACCACCAACGTCTGGTTTGCCAACATGCTGTGGACACGCTGAATGATATGCTTGATGTGAGTTAGTCAAGACTTTTGAACGTTGCTAACATTATTTTCTGTTGAAGGTAGCATGCTCATTAATTGATACTACCTTGTGCTTTTGTCATCAGGTTGCTAAAATGGAGAACGGAACATACACACCCAAGCACGAGGTTATTGATATTGGAGAGCTTTGCCGTAAGGCAGCTGCTCTCCAGTCCCCAAGAATGAGACCCCATGTCAACCTAGAATTGAACGTGCCCGCTCCAGACACTTCATTTGTCATCAGTGATTCTGTCCTTCTTCTGCAGTATCTCTCCAACCTGTTGAGCAATGCTGCCAAATTCACAGCATCTGGTGGAGTTGTTCTGGTCTGCATGGTTCGCGAGGCTGGTCCAAATTGGCTTGAAGTTACATTGGGCGTTGCAGATAGTGGTCCTGGAATCGCAAGAGAGGCCCAGCGCCATGTCCTGCGTGCATTTACCACCGGAGATGCGTAAGTTCTACTTTGGTGAAGTGTGCCTCATAGTGCTCCCCGATGATCTGACTCAGAATAATGCCATGGCTTTGTATTGTTTTCAAACAGTCTCCCTCAAGAAGATAGGATTGGCGGCACCAAGAGTACGGGCATTGGTCTCCGTTTAGCTGACCTCATTGCTCACACCATCACCGAGCCCAGCTTGAAACCTCGCCAAGATGGTACCGGTTTCCAGATGGATGGCGGAACACTGTGCGACAGTTCTCTCCCTCCAATCGGCTCTGGCTCTGATGCAGGCCTGAGAATCGAAAGCCCCCTCGATAAATCCCATGGCCACTACGTTCCAAATGGAGGTCCAGGGACTTTCATTTATTTCCAAAGTGCAATCCAGAGGGCCTCTGCTGAAGCAGTTACTCGTCATCGCGACAACCCAACAGGGGAAGCTTTCCAAGAAATCGACTTTGGGGCATACGTCTACGATGTGCAGTTTGCTGGCACAATGAAGGTTTTGGTAATTGATGACCAGAGAACGATGAGGCAAATGGTGGCCATGATATACCAGAAGATTGCTTTCGAATACCCAGGAGTGACAATTGATTGCTACACCGCCCTTAGTGGTGAACAGGCACTTCGAATGTGCAGAGAACATAGATTTCACATCATCACAATGGATCAGCAAATGTCCATTGACTACTGTCAGAGCTTGATGGATGAAATGTCCACCATGCAAAGGCCAGAAGGCCCTATTCCAGAGTTTGTTCGTTTTGGTAAGATTTGTCTGTCACTTATTCAATTGTAATTTCAATCAGATCGTGCTGATGACTCACCGTCCCATTCTCCGCAGAATCTGACAAGATTGCAAATGCCAAGAAACGCCAGGCTTACTTCAAAGATGACAAATGGATTCAGGATATACAGCCTGGTGATGGCACATTACTGGGCCACGAAGCTATTCGTAAAATTCGGCAGGAAGTGCAAGAAGAAAATCGCCCCCCAGTTCTCATCTTCAACTTGACAGGAAATTTACTTGAAGCGGATAGGCTCATGTTCTTGGAGGTTGGTAGCTCGGGCATGTTGCCTAAGCCAACGAAGTTGGAAGATTTCTTAAACCTGATCAAGAAGAACTTGGGGCTCTACATATCCCAAGGTTTGCTTCAACTGGCCGATGATAGGGTAGTGATGGACGATGGCACATTCCAAATTGGGTCCAGATCGCTTCGGGATGATATTGAGCCTGAACCTGTTACAACAGAACGCGGAAAGCTGACTGTTCCTTGGGCTGGCGGAGCAACTCAGAGGAGTGCAGGAACTGGTGCTGCAGGCGATGGCCAACCAATCTAGCTGGCCACAGATTGGTCGCACGTACTATTCACCAATATGTGACAAGCTTAGTTGCCGCGCAAGGGTTCCTATTCGGTGTTGTTTTCGTTGAACCTTTACTAGGATAGTGGCCACGTAGATACATAAACAAACATCTGTTTACATCGACGAGAATTCCCATACCTACCATAGTTGCAAATTGCATACAATATTGGGTTCATGCACCACACATTACATGTTCACAGCACACGCTGACTCAAGACATGGCCAGCGCCTTGCAGACCACTGGAACTTGCATCATTATCGGTTCACTGTTCCTCTGAGCCTGATCTGATAGTCAGCCACAATTTACCCAATGGTTTGATGGAAAATCAAATTTCGAAGTCAACTGATATCGTCTTACCTTCAAACGATATATACTAATTATGTAACCCCTTTTCACCCCTCACCCCGAATTTCACCCCATTCTTTTTTGTTCATTCGTGATCATTTGCGCAAATCAAGCGAAAAGGAATTTGCTGCCGTTGATTGATTTATTTTACTTCGAGGGGAGTATTTGTTTATCCCATTTTCTATAGAAATTAATTTCATATTAAAACGATTTTCTCGAATCAATAAAAGATGCTTCCGAATAGATACCGATAATTTACATACTTACATGGTTCGTATCTAATTCCAGCACAGAAATATTTGCACAAGAATTGATGCCGATATTGCCTTGAATCACAAAACTGGCGATTCACGCAAATTCCGCTTTTGCGCAGCGAATTCCCGCCCGCCATAAATTTGGCTGGGCGGGGACGGGGTACCTACCTACATACGCGCGATACGCGAACACGCGATCAAGCGAGCGAGCAAGCTCGAGCGAGCGGGCGGGATGAGCCGCGCCGTGCTCGCGTCGACTGCGGGGGCAATAGGGCGACTGCGGGGTGACGGGGAGCAGCGGGGGACGGCGGAGCGACGATGGGGCGACGACGGGGTGATGGGGAGCAGCGGGGGACTGCAGAGCGACGGCGGGGTGAGGAGGATCTGCGGAGGACTGTGGGGCGACGGCGGGGTGAAGGACGGCTGGGGTGACGGGGAGCTGGGGGGACTGCGGACTGCCTCGGCTTCGCCTCGGGGCTCGGCTGCGCCTCGCGTCGCTGCTGACGCAGC
>JALLBE010000920.1:0-12657 GCA_036939795.1 Thalassiosira mediterranea
GCGATGGGGGTTGAGTTTTCGATCTTGTCGAGCGATCGGATCAAAATCGGCGGCGAAGCAAAAATCAGCCGAATTTCGTGCCCAAAAAAGGCGAGGCAAAATCGCGACGTCTGCCCGTCGCCCGTAAAATAAAATAGGTGCGATCGAGATCGTCAATCACGAATCCAAGTCTTTCAGTCCCACGTGGACCGGCTAGTGACCTAACTGTGTATTTTACTTGTTCATACTGCATCCAAGTTGTCTTCCAATGCTCCCACATTCCTCTGAGTTTTGTTTCATGCTGGTCAAGTACAATGCATCCCAGCTATGGACGTTCAAGATGTATGCGATTTCTGTGAGTACCATAATTTCAGCCCAAGATCAAGATGGATGTATATGATGGCAGTACTGGAGCTATCATTGTCATTGTCACACGATTTGGCTCAAGACAAACACAATATGTGCTTGATTGGACCTCGAATACACACTCAAGCCTTTCGGTGTACACTCAGCCATTGAGTGTGAGCTTGAACTGTTTATGGAATATTTATCAATACAGTACTAACCACAGAGTCACTGAAATACAAGTCACTTCAGATTCAGATTGACGTGTACATAATGGAGCAGCGTTTTGGCTCCCACGAAAACAAAATTTACCTACCATGATTGGACCTCCACCTCTAACTCAATACTCAATTGAGTCTTCCTACACACAACACCTTCAAGTTTCAAGCGGACTCGAGCATTTCTCATAGAAATCTTTGATAGTATGTGATTTGTTATCAATAAGAACATACCGATTGAGAGCGATGACGCAATAACGAATCATTCTCCTCTCTACAATACTTCTGACCTTTTGAAGAGGAGTACTATTTCACCCATCTCTTGCTACCTCATGGTGGATAGCATGTATTATTCAGTTGATGGCCTCTCTTCTAGAGCGGAAGGTTGGCTCAAGGGATGATTACTTGACTGTAACTGGAGGGTGGATCTGATGAGTGAGCACTGCATCTCGCGCGGGGTGTGAAGAGTGGGCAGAATCTGAAGAAATCTGCCTTGAAGCTTGGATTTGAATGAGACCATGTAAATGTCATGATCGTCATTTACAGCATAGGAATTCAATACGATCTTTGTTCAAATAATTTGTCCTCATTCGTGCACAAAGATTGTACGTTGGAATCAATACTTTTGGATCTAGTTTGATGGATCTCCGCAGCCAAGCCGAAGACATCTTTGTGTCAAGCTTCCTGCGTTGCTTCCAGATCAGCCCAGGCAGCCCGCCCTCGGTCGTTCAAGCGAAGAATCTCCGAAAGGATCTGTGACCTGTGCATGCAGTAACAGCAGCCAGCTGCGCTTGCAGTTGTTGTTCAAGATCGTGGGATCGATCCCCTCAATCCGATCCAATGGGAGCGCACACCAACTGGCTTGGGTTCGTATCGGTCAGTTCCATTATCGACGGACTGGAAGCTCTTTGCAATACAACATCAACAGCAATCGCGAAGACGGGTCGCCATTCATGATGAGCAGCGAGGAAGGTAACCCCGGCGGAGGGGGTGGCGGAGGCGGAGATCCGCCCACCCGTCACCGCGCCGACGACGACGTCGAGGCACTCGCCTCCGGAGCCTTCATGGCCGCAGACATCCTGTCCGGCGAGGCGGCCTCCGCCTTGGCCGGCGCCGAGCCTCCCGGCACCAATCCCTTCTCCATCGGTGGCGAAACGGACGAGGATCCCGACGGTGACGATGACGACGATGATGAAGACGAGGATGGAGGCCCTCCCCTGGCCCGGAAGGACAGCGACGGAGGAGTCGCCGCCTACCTCCCCGGCGGATTGGCCAAGAAGGCATCCCAGGATGGGAGCATCACCGGCACCGGACAGGGAGTCAAGATCACGAAGCTCTCCGAGAAGACTTCCAAGATCATGTCCGATTACCAGGCCTACCTTTCCGAGATCGAGACGGAGTTTCCCGGAGACGACGACGCGGCCGAGCCCGCCGTGGCGAAGGTGGGCGCCGCGAGGGATCACGTGCGAGATTCGTTTACGGAACAGCGCAATCTCCTCGAGGGAGAAGGAGACGGTAGCGGCTTGTCTCCCATCAAGGAGGACGGGTACATAACCTCCACTCCCGACAAGGAGCCCCTCGCCCGGGCGTGGTCCTACGGCAGGGATGGTGGCATAGGCAACACACAAATCAACGTCGATCGCATCGGGAAGACGTACGACGACTACGTCTCCGACGAGTACGACTTCGAACGCTCCGGCATGTCCATGTCTCGTGGACAATCCTACACCTATGATTGGATGCATTCCAAGAAGTTCAAGCGAGCCGTAGGGATGTTTGTGGTCACCGCAGTCGTGATTGGACTGAGTGCGGCGGTTGCCAAGGCCAACAAGAAAAACAAGGATCTCCAGAAGATTGCCAAGGGTGGTGGTGAGATGGGCTGGCCTCCCTCCACTGCCGGCGTACCCCCCGATGTCACCGATGGCGCCACCCAACTCCTGTACGAGAAGGTCATCGACACCTACCGTCCGGTAATGTTCGACAGATCCAAGGGATGGAGCGGCAATACCTACGCCGACGCTCTGGAGTTCTGCGGTGGCGTGGCGGGATATGCGGTGTGTCCGTACGAGGCGATTTGTCCCGCAGGCGCGGACGGGACGCCCCTGGGCGGGAACAGGCAGGATCCGAGGTCGGGGTTCAGTTGGGTTCCGATGATCGATGGGTTGAACGAATGGGTGCAGGTGAGAAGAAGATAAACCATGATGTGTGGTCATCGTATGCCTCTTTCGCGAAAGGCTGTTCTTTGTCTAGGAAAGCAACAGGGAGATGATCATGTGCCAACGAAATGCATGAAACTGTGTGTCGGTCTATTCCTTAGCCGTTGGAGATCCAATGGCTCGAATTGCACGATATCGTGTTTCTCTTCATCGACTCTGTTGCGTATCGACCGCTACCTGTTTTTTCCAATCGCATCACGGGTTGCACTTCAAAGAGATCACCAACTGATACCAGTATCTCCTTCAGCACCGTCATAAAGCTTTGCTGATTGCAGGTTGATTCCATTTGTGACGGCCACAGGCTGGCTTATCAGGATCGTCTTTGGTGGAAAGACAACTATGCTCGATCCTTTGCATTGTTGCTGCAATGCAAAGGATCTTTGTATTGTTGCTGCATCACACAATTGGTCGTTGCTTGCCCATTGTGCGGATATACACTTCTCAAAGAATGTGACGTGCATTTTGGGGCACACGAAGCCATTGATTTCAAAGTGTCAGTATCAACAATACACTGAACAAAAACTCTCTTTCCACCATCTTGTCAGGTCGGCGACGATTATAGCTGCATCAAGTACTCGGACATGAATGAGGGCAAAACTCCTGACTGGGGTATCACGGGAGAAGACAGTGCTGTGATGACTACAAACGTTGCATGCTGCCTTGGGGACGACTTGGTGAATGCTGCCTCGATCAATGCTGCAAAAGAAAAGTACGAACCCAAGTCATTCGATGGTGTCAGTGGCTGGAGAGGCAATACGTATGAGGACGCAGTGGAATTCTGCAGAGCGATCGATGGATACGATTTGTGTCCTTATGCAGGCATTTGTCCACATGGTGCGGACTCGACGCCTCTGATCGAGAGCAGAAAAGGCGAGAGTTCATGGGTGCCAATTCTGGGCAAGGTGAATGATTATGTCCAGATTGGGCAGGAAAACATCTGCATTGCGTGGTCACATGAGCATGCTACTGGACCCAATTTTGGTGTTGATGCTCCACCTGGTCAAGAATTCATGCCCAACATTGTGTGTTGCCTTGATCAACCCGAAACTGTTGGGGAGGGAGATGCCATGCTCTACTCTCTGTCCATGTCAAGGTACCAGCCTCGTTTTTTCGATCGATCGAAGGGATGGCAGGGCCGAACATACCCGGAGGCACTTGACTTTTGCAATGCCCTTGGGGGCAAGGGAGAGTTTGAGCTGTGCCCATATGATGCAATTTGTGTAAGTATGATGAACATCTTCACTATGGTACCGACCATATTTCGGCCTTATTCTGAATCAAACTTGTTGTTTTTGATGCGCAGCCATTGGGCAGCGACAGCGAACCCAGCATGCAGTATTCCAAAGAGGAATCACAGTGGGTCCCCATCATCGATACTGAAAACGATTGGGTACAAATTGGCCGCGACGAGGCGTGTGTCAAGGTATGAATGAGTTGATATTAGTGACATCAAAATATCGATGATCGCGCTAACTTCGGTCCATACTTCGGTCGATCCACGAAATTTTTTCGTAATTGTGGTAGCGGTCTGCAATTTTTCCAGATCTTCCAGACTGGGGCTACAGTGGGAAAGGGGACGAGCCAGTTACGCGACACGTTGCGTGCTGCGCTGCGGCTGGGTACAGCCCTCACGCTGGCCCTGCACTGCCCACCCCTACCCTTGAAAGCGCAAAAGTTCCAGCGAAAGATGCCTCGAAAGAAAACAAGGATACTGTGCTTTACGAAAAGGCCATAACTAAGTGGCAACCTCACATGTTCGATAGGTCGAATGGTTGGGGGGGCACGTCCTTTGGGGGAGCGCTTTGGTTTTGTGACTCTTTGGAAGGTGGAGGCAAATACCAAATCTGTCCGTATGATGCCATCTGCGTGAGTACAAGTGCTTCGTTCTTTTTCTTTTTCTGAATCAAGAATCAACTAACTGAAGATCTGTCTATTTAACAGCCTCTTGGCGCCGGAAGTGAACCAGTGATGGCTTATGCAGATGAGGAAAGTCAGTGGGCCCCTGTCATCGACTCACCAAATGATTGGGTGCAGATCTCGAGGGATCTGTCGTGCACCAGGGTACGAACGATGATCATGTTCACTTCTATCTTTACTTCTTATCGCATGTATATTCGATTAACCCCACTCTCTTCACAAAAACTATATCATAGTATACTAGCGTGTTTCCGGATGGCCCAGACTGGGGGTACACTGGGCTTGGAGATGAAGCAATCACGCGATATGTGTTGTGCTGTGCGGTACAAGAAGGAAACGAAAGCTCAAATGCTGCTGGACTGTCGATGGGACAAGCAAAAGTTCAAGCGGCTGATGTCAACCCAGCAGAGGAACATGCCATGACCTATCAGATGGCCATGGCCAAGTATGAACCGCATACATTTGACAGATCCAATGGATGGGGTGGACAAACATATGGAGAGGCACTCGAATTTTGTGAGAATCTAGAGGGCGGTGGTATGTACCAGATCTGCTCGTATGATGCTGTCTGTGTAAGTGCAGTTGTGACTGTTCCTTGTACTCTTGAACAACGAGGAGTTTGACTCACCACTTGACCGTTTGGTAGCCTCTCGGTGCCGGCAGCGAACCTGTCATGGCATATGCAGACGAGGAATCTCAGTGGGTTCCAGTATCTGACCTCCCCAATGAGTGGGTGCAAGTTTCCCGGGATGCATCGTGTCTCAAGGTATGACTTATTCTTTACGCGAACACTTTTCAAGCACAAACCACTTAGATCTCACACTAAATTATTCCTTTATATTGAATGTCATCAGTACTCAGCCTTGTTTCCTGATAAGCCAGAATGGGGATATGAGGGAAAAGGCGACGAAGCGGTCACTCGTCATATAGTATGCTGTGTTAAGCATGAGGAGAAACAGCCTCCTATTGAGCCCAATCCTGTGGGCGAAACAATTACCGACGCGAAGGTCCATGTCAAGTTTTACATGACTGGGGAAGAAGGTACTTTGATCTATCAGCAGGCCATGTCAACGTACCATCCTCACTTATTCAACAGAGACAATGGCTGGAAGGGCCAATCATTTGGGGTTGCGCTTGAATTTTGCGAAGCCCTGGATGGTGGGGGTACTTACCAGCTTTGCTCGTACGATGCTGTTTGTGTAAGTGAGACAGATGGTATTGATTCAATCACTTCAGAATAACATGTCACACCTAATATTCTATTCTGTGGGCAGCCGCTTGGCCCTGATAGTGAACCTGTCATGTCGTATACACAAGAAGAATCCCAGTGGGTCCCAATCATTGACAAGTCAAACGAGTGGGTGCAAATCTCCCGAGATGATTCATGTATCAAGGTATGATTCAAACAGAGAAGGAGCTTGTTTTTATCACTTAATCGTGGCAACGCTAACCACGCGCTAACAATCATCACTATTCGACCCACCATTGATTACACTAGTATTCTTCGATGTTTCCGGATGAACCAGTTTGGGGCGAAAATGGGATAGGAGATGAACCCGTCACACGGTATGTGTTATGCTGTGCAACACAGGAGAAGCAATCACCTCCCATCGAACCCCCGCCAACTGGGCAATCTATTTCAGATGCTAAAATTATCGAAAAAACATGGGGAGAGCATGACATAGAAGTCTATGAGGAGGCGATGTCTAAGTATCAACCCCACATGTTTGGTAGAGATACCTGGTGGAAAGGTCAATCGTTTGGAGCAGCCCTCGAATTCTGTGATGCATTGGACAGCGGGGGCACATTCCAGCTTTGTTCGTACGACGCTATTTGTGTGAGTTGACATCAGCTATCATTTAGTGTTGTCTATGGTGCTCACAGCCAACTCACTAACAACCGTGATTGCAGCCCCATGGTCCAGACCACGAGCCAATTGTGCCGTATGCAGAGGAAGGATCTCAGTGGGTTCCCATCATTGACAGAAGTAATGACTGGGTCCAGATATCTCGAGAGTTTGGATGTACCAAGGTACGTTGAGAATCCCCCTTCAATAGTCCTGCTAATTGAATCACACTAACCGGTGTTGTATGCACAACATTTCGGTGTTAATCTTCACTGCAGTACTCGTCCATGTTTCCTGATGCTCCTGAATGGGGGTACAGTGGAATGGGTGATGAGGCAGTCACGCGTTATGTCTTGTGCTGTGCCAACCCGTCCGACCCTCCTCTAGCTGGAATGTCCATGTTGGGGCGAAATCCTGAAGACACAATTATTTATAGAGACGTTGCGTCAACATACCAGCCGAAATGGTACGGTCGTTCCAGTTGGACAGGGCAGACATACCCGGAGGCCATTCAATTCTGCCAGGAAGTCGCAGATGATGGTTCATACGGGTTATGCCCCCTGGAGGCAATATGCCCCTTGGGACGAAACTCTGAGCCGCGTAAGTTGTCCTTTTCATTTGTGTTTGATCTCTCATGATACCTCTACTTCTCAAGATTAAGACTACTTTTGCGTTCATCTCCCAAGTTGGTGGATACAGGGAAGGATCAGATGGATCGTGGGTGCCAATACTTGACAAATCGAACGGATGGATCCAAACTAGTGCTGAAAACCCATGTGTTGAGTACGATCATATTAGTCAATCTGCTACACCTGATTGGGGCATGAATGGGGGTAATGAAGAGATGACAAGACATATCGCATGCTGTCTCGTCCAGGATAGTGAGCCTGCCGCTGTGTCGCCACCAGAAATTGTAATATCACAAACGAGCACAACTGTCGTACCCGTCGGCGCGGATCAGGACTATTTTGACATGGCAGATAAGTACAAGCCTCGATGGTTCAATCGCCAAAATGGCTGGAAGGGACAGACATACCTTGAGGCTGTACAGTTTTGTGGGACCTCCAACGAATCTTATGAGATCTGTCCTCTCGAAGCCATCTGCCCACTCGGCCCTGATTCAGAACCACTTGGTGGGCTCAAAAAAGACCAGCAAGGAGCATGGGTGCCCATCATGGATGATCCAAATGATTGGGTGCAGGTGGGCAAGCTTGGATCTAGTGACACATGTTCAAGATACACCGCATCGAACTCAGGCAAGCCAGAGTGGGGATTGACAGGGGAAGCAAACGAAGAAATGACAAGGCATTTGGTTTGTTGCTTGGCGCAGGAAGACTCGCCAGTGAGCCAAACCGCACCTGCGATCACACCAAGTGTGTCAGAAGAGGTGGGTGACGACGGTGTTGGTGCCGATGAACAGACGAGCCTTGTGTTCAAAGAAGTCGATGAAACGTTCAAGCCAAAATGGTTCGATCGAAGCATGGGTTGGACTGGACAGACCTACAGTGATGCATTCAGTTTCTGCAGTGATTTCAACGGGTGAGTTTCAGATGCCGAAACATTGGGCCTGATTCTTGCACTGTTTGGAATTTCTCACTTCACTTTCTTCCTCTTTTCATTACTCCTCGCACCAAGTTACCTTCCTTGTCCATACAAAGCCATCTGTCCATTGGGAAAGGTACGAGAACCATGGATTGCTGTTTCGCACCATACTCCTTTCTCTTCCTGACACTTTCTGCTGTTCACGTTTGCCAAAGTTGAATGCTCCACTGGGTGGGTTCAAGGACGAGGGTCCTGGGGGCACCTGGGCACCGGTAGTCGATGGACAAAATCAGTGGGTGCAAATAAGTGAGAAAGTGGATGGCTCCAACGCGTCTTGCATGAAATACACGCATCTCCATCCTGGTCCTCCTACTTGGGGCGAAACTGGAGAAGGAAACGAGGAGATCACTCGACATCTTGCATGCTGCATGGCTGAAGTGCCAACTCCTTTGCCAACGAAGGTGAGTCAACTTGCCCCAAATCATGTGTTGATTTTTGACTTCTCGGTGCTTTTCATAATAAGCTGCACTTTCTCTCATTTCACCCAGGCCCCAACACCAAAACCAACCCCTCAGCCATCCTCAAAACCGACGCGTGGTGACGATTATTACTATGAAACCGCAGCAACCGCTCTTCAACCCGAGTGGTTTGATCGTTCGACGGGTTGGAGTGGCAGAACATATCTCGACGCCCTGCAGTTCTGCGCGAAAAAACAGTCAAGAGTTCCATGCCCGTACATTGCATATTGTCCTCTATCAACGAAAGGCCCCCCCGTGAGTGAAGTCACATTTCAATTCTCCCCACCATCCACTTCTTGTTATCCTAACTATTGTGCTATCATACTGACAGTTGGGTCAGGCCAAGGAAGGCGTTTCTTGGGCGCCCCTTATCGAAGCTCCGAATTCATGGGTTCAGGTGTAAGTGCTTCTATCTGTTAAGATGGAATCATTTTTGTTTGTGCGAATATTGACACTGGTTGTCCTCTCCGCGTCAATAGGGGCGAAGAGGAGACATGCAGATTGTACACCGACCTGTACGGAACTCCTCCTGTGTGGGGCTTAACGGGCGAGGACAACGAAGATATTACAGAACACATTATGTGCTGTCTTGAGGAGCCCGAATCGCCTCCAGATGAACGCAGCGAACCCATGATTCTCACTGAATTAGAACAGGCCGTCCTTGACATATACAAGGCTCAATGGTATACCCGAAGTGAAGGATACCAGGGTGGAACCCACGAAGAAGCTGTCAAATTTTGCAACAATGTGGCTGGTAAGAAATGTTCGCACATCCGCCTGCAGTCCTTTTCCATCGTCGTCATCATTGACTTCACATCTCAACTCTCTGGACAACTAACTCATTTGTGTCATTTCAATGCTTAAACTGAAAGGAATGGATCTGTGTCCAATGTCAGCCTATTGTCCGAACGGGCCAGTTGATAGCCACGATGGTAAACCATTATTTTTACAACTCGAGGCCTTTAAAGGGGAGCAATGGGCGCCAGTTAAGGTTGATAGTGATGCAGATGATGTGTATCTGTTGGTTGGCACTATCAACGACAACCCAACCACCACCTGCCACACATACCGGTCTTTCCACAAAGGTCAACTGCCGCAGTGGGGTCTGGATGGGAGCCAACCTGAGTTGAAGAAGTATGTCATGTGTTGCAAGGATCCCAATTACACATCAGCAGGTTTACAGAACACAGCAGTGGATCTAGACACGGGAAGTCCTGAGGTACCACCCCAGAAACTTGGCAGCGCAAGTTTCAATGTGGAAACAGAGATTGAGAAGAATTTGGGCCCAGAGTGGCTAGATAGCTCAGATGGATGGGAGGGTGGATCGCACGACGATGCTGAAGATCTCTGCGCAAGCATAGGGAAGCAGATATGCCCATATGCTGCCTACTGTCCACATGGTCCCGGCCAGCCAGTAAGCAAGGGTCACTCTGCTGACATCAATTCCGAGGGGGTTCAATGGGTGAGTTCTAGCCGATGATAACTGCCAGATTATGGGCCAATTGGTGCTTTGCGATTGGCATGCTATGATATTCTGCATTTTTTGCTGTTGCTCTCCGTGCCTCAATTTAACCTTTTGCTGGTTTTGGTTCTGTGACTTTTTTGCATGAAGGCTCCGGTGTTGGGTCATGAAAATCATTGGGTCATGGTGAGCAACTTGCTTGGCGGAGTTTCATGAGGACTCAGATCGTGGTAAAATTAATCCTTTCCTCCTTTTGATTGTATTCATCTAAACGCACAGGTGGGCCAGAAGCATGGAAATAGTGGTACGACATGTTTCGGCCACGAAGATTTGGAAGGTGGACCTCCCGATTGGGGGCTATCCAGTGCCCAGCCTGAGATCAAGAAGCACATCATGTGTTGCGATTTAGGCCAGTAATGTAGACATGAATACCACGGTTTGTCTCCGTGGATATGGTGTGTTGGTACACACGTCTGTATGTGTGTTTTATAGTAAATGTTTCATTTAGATTGGAATAAGTGTAGACCAGTCCTTCATACTGAGAAGTCAAAACACTCTTCTATTTCTTCTGCAGCAATTTCCTGCGCTACGATCGCTTATGGTATGGTACAATATCTTGGCACACTACTAGGGCACGAAGCCCTTACAAAAAATCGCCAACATAATTATGGCATGATGCTCGAGGGAGAAAGATAGCAAAAGGAGCACGAAATCGTTGCAATACTGCACCCATCGGCCAAAAAATATCCAAATGACGAAGAATCAGAACTGCAATCTGCAACCTACAGCCTTTCGCTATCATCACCAGTGATCACAATCACAGAGCAGGTATTCTGTATCACGACTGAACGGTAGCACGAGGTCAATTATTTCATCATCACCCAATTGTCCCTTCAATGTAAACTTCCCTTCATTGAATGATACACCAAGATCTCTCTTGAAATCCAGCACATACAGACAACAATTTCTTTTCCTCAGCTTCTTCGCTATTTCCGTCACATCAGTCACCTGACCGTCATTTGATTCTACCAAAGCACGATGAATATGGAGCCGTTTTGTAGAATTGAGCCCCAAAAGAAACCTAGGTATGGAGCAATATATGTCAAGGCGTCGTTCGGTCATGGTCGAGGGGGCACGGGATGAAACTACGTACCTCACAAGCTGTGGACACAGGTCTATGAAGTCAAGCAAAACAATGTTCCATGAGTTCTCGGCATTATCTCTCACGAATGCTTCGAGCATATCTCTGCGGTACAACTCTCTAGCTAGGGACACAGGCCGAAGGCTTTTCATCCCAAGTAATAATCTGAACGCGTCACCTATCCCGCCCGGAGGTTGGGGGGTCATGACAAATTGGCTGTTCACGAACACATCTTTATCATTTCCAACTTCATCTAGAAACACCTCGTTCCTTTTGAGGAGAGTCCGTGCATGACATGTATTGTGCCATTTATTCTTCATAAACAGGTGATTCTGGTGACAGCTGAAATTCTTTGCAACAGCGGCCAAATGAAAATCATAGCGAACACCCTCGTGAGAAAATCCGCACATTTTGTCATTTACCAACAACAGTATGTTCTTCGTCTTTTCTTTCAGCTGTCCCAGCGTCACACTACTCAAGCGAAACCAGGAAGAACAATCCTCTTGAGTAATCTTAGTTTCGAATGTAGAGGAGAGTAACTGCAACGAACGCAGCAGTTGCTCTGCCGACATTTCTTTGTGCCCCCTATCGGGGTTGTAAATGATCTCAAGTATGACGAATTCGCCCGGATTATCTCTCAGGAAATGATGGATCTCGTCGACTACATCAGGGAACGGCCCTCCCTTCAATATCCCGTGGCAAATGAAGACGTCATCCACTGAGGACGATGTTTTATCACCTCCAATTCGAAGGTCCAGATATCTAGCGCCTCTTATCAACTGTCGGTGCACCGACACGTTTTGGCACAGACCGACAGCCGAGAAGGGTGCAGATTTGGGGATTGTTACCGATGCAGAGTCATGAGTTCCCGGAATCACAAGCTCCTGCAGAATGCAATATGGCACAGTAGTAAGGGTATCTGTTGTTTTTATCATGAGATGGAGTTTTATGTTCGTACCCGTAGTTTCTTCTCGGGCGAAATGGACGACAGCTTGGTCATCCAACCTCGATTGTCATGGTTGCAGTCGCAACGCGGACTAGTCATCATGGAATAGCGAGGTCAAGACAAACCAGTGAGGCAGGGGTAGATTCAAGCTTTCCAACATCACGGGTCGGCGGAGTTTGTGATTGTGATCCATCAGTACTAGGTTCGATCACGCCTCACCGTTTGTGAAGGAAGCATCCGAACTGGAAGCAGTTGATGGCCAGCGAAGAGCACAAACATTCTTTCCCGCCGTCCATCGTTCAGCTCCTGCCGCGAGTCACAGGCTGTAGAGTCCCCGGCGAGAGGGAGGGCGGAGGGCACGCACGTCGCGACCGTGCAAACTACGAGACTACGATACAGCCAACTCTAAAGACCTCTAAAGGCGGCTCCCCGGACCACGAGCCGAATTCCGGTCATCGAACAAGCGAAGACTCCTCGTCATGCCCCGAGCATTAGCTACGGGACGGGTGGGGGGTGGTCTGGGGTGG
>JALLBE010000921.1:0-12651 GCA_036939795.1 Thalassiosira mediterranea
GAGACCGGCCAGAGAAACGACGCCGCCCCCTGCCGAAAGCAGAAAGGGCATCATACTCGAAAGGAATGACAAATAATATATAATAACAACTTTCATTTTTATGGTCGAAGTGGACCATAGGCGCATTTAGATTGTACACCTGATACTCTGCATGATCTGAGGGTGTACAATATCTGAGCATGCACAACGAATGTATTCAGTAGAACTTGCCAAAGAAGCCAACTGCCAGACCCAGTTTGTTCGAGAAGTGGGTTCCGGAGACAGAGAACAAAGTTGCGGCTGTGTTTTCCTGGGGCACTCAAACCTTTTTCGTGAGCTATGCATGCATCCGAGCGCCATAATATGGGGACGACGGTGTTGTTGACTTAACCCCAGCCAGGCACAATGCGAGGTCAAAACTAACCATTACAACTCACGCATGGCAATAGCTTACTGTGGCGTGCAGTGGAAGATGATGCACGATCATTTCTCGAAGAACAGACAATCCTAGTTTTTACTTTTGCATTATTACGAAGACAGAGTGGCCCATACCAGGCCACATAGCATGAAATCTTGGAGGTGACCGTAGGTGTATCACAATCCCTTTTACTCAAAATAGAGCGCCAGGTGCTCCCACGTCCTCTTCATTGCCAACTTCTTCACCATGATCCTAACAGCATCCACTTCCTCCTCGTCGAAATAATCTCGGTACTTCTTTCCCACCACAAACTCGGGTGGCTCGTTCCTCATCTCCAGCCCAAGGAATGCATGCAAACCCTCTGCCGTCCCCTGAAAATCCCTCTCGTAGTCCTCATACCGCAGCACCAGCGTCGGGATGGCCATATCACTTGTCGTCATGAAGGCTAGGTTGTGCCACTGCACATACCGGAAGAAGTCGGTGTGACATGGTACCTTCCACGCCATGTCCTTCACTTCGGCGTAGGCGTACGAGTTTTGGACGTCGTCTGCATACTCCTCATCCATATCCGCGCAATAGGACCGGAATCCTTCTCGAGAGCGCGGATACTCCGACTCGCCAAACCTTGCCAGCTTTTTCATGCGCTTGTGGAACCGCGCCACGATGTTGTCAAGGGGATCCCTTAGTAGGTGCACGGCCTTCCCGACCTCATTGAAATTGTAGTGCCCCTCCACCATTCTTTCCTCTTCCATTGTTTTGTTGCACGCCCGTTCCACTGTCGTCCTCGCGCAGGACAGCGCAAAATCCTCCGCGCTGGAGACGTACGCGCGAGTCTTGCACCAGCTGCAGAAGGAGCCGCAGTGGGTCTTTGTGAGGATGTACCCCGTTTCTGGCATCATGAAATCGGCTACGTTGGGATCACCAGAGAAGAAGGGTCCCTCTTGCATATCCTCAAAGATCGGCGTTCGTACTTCTCGACGCTCCTCGTGGCCATAGTTCGTGGCCGTGTTGTATCCCGAAGCGACTCGCACGAGGAGGTTGGTGTATGTGGTGCCTGAGTTGGGGAAGGACATGAGCCAGGCTATCCTTGGCGAGGAGCGTTCGCCGCCCACAAAATAGTGCTTCAGATGCTCCCATGTTCTCTTCATTGCCAACTTCTTCACCATTACCCTGACTGCGTCCACTTCCTCCTCGTCGAAATAATCTTGGTACCTCTTACCCACCAAGAACTTGGGAGGCTCGTTCCTCATCTCCAACCCAAGGAAGTCATGCAAACCCTCTGCCGTCCCCTCGAAATCCCTTTCGTAGTCCTCATACCGCAGCACCAGCGTCGGAATGTCCATGTCCCATGTCGTTGAGATGGCAAGGTTGTGCCACTGCACATACCGGAAGAAGTCAGTGTGGCACGGTATCTTACTTAGCACGTCCCTGACTTCGTCATAGGAAGATGATTCCCTGACATCTTCCGCATACTTCTCATCCATGTACGCGCACATGGCCCTGAACCCTTCCCTCGAGATTGGATAGGTTTCAGGTTTGCCAGATCTAGTGATCTTTTTCATGTCATAATGAAACCGCGCCACGATGTTGTCAAGGGGATCCCTTATTAGGTGCACGGCCCTCCCGACCTCGTAGCCATCGTAGTGCCCCTCTAACAACTTCTCCTCTGCGGCCGTGTGGTTCCCCTCCCGTTCCCCATGGCTAGTGTGCGTCGTCTTCGCGCAGGCTCGAACGAACCTATCCGCACTCGAAACGTATGCGCCTGACTTGCACCACTTGCAGTATGAGCCACAGTGGGTCTTCGTGAGAATGTACCCCGTTTCTGGCCTCGTGTACTCGGACTCGTCGGGATCGCCAGAGAAGTAGGGTCCCTCCAGCATGTCCTCGAAGATCGGCGTTCCCGTCCCTGTCAAGTAATCGGCGCCGTAGTTCGTGGCCGTGTTGTATCCCGAAGCGATTCGCACGAGTAGGTTGGTGTACGTAGTGCCTGAGTTGGGGAAGGACATGAGCCAGGCTATCTTCCGAGTGGAGCGTTCGCCATCTTTTTTGAACTGCAATGTTGCAGTCACTTCGCTAGAGCCGTTCTTAGGATGGGTCTTGAACCTTTCCGGATGCATCGCTCTCATGAACTTCGATCCCGATCCGAAATCCACAAAGAGGACGACGGCCGCCGCCGCGAGGAGGAACTTCGCGGCCGTCATGGGCCTCCCCGCCCATCCTGGGGACGCCCCGCTGCTCGGGGGCGGCCTGGACGACGACGGCACCCAGATGTACGGCAGGGACTTCGACGACGAAGCCGGTCGAATCGCCCGATAGGGGATCTGTTGCGGCATGGTAAATAACATACGTAGGTCAAAATAAATGAGGAGCCGTGGAGCGGATGGCAGTGCTTTTCGTGCCAAGCCCTCGCTCATCATTTTTGTTCGAGCCCGGCCGATATGATGTACGAGCGATGCGATCTGATGCGATGTCAGTTGGATAGAGACGGGATCACGGTTGGATTGGTCGCAACAAGAGAGGCAAGGTCGGCCGGAAGTTGACGTCCAACGGTCGCGCCCACAAGAAAATGTGACCTCAACTTGCTACCAAGACGTACTATTCCAATCTACGTATGTATGTGATGCATACCGAATGAATTTCATACCAGGGGGCATATCAATAATACATTCCTCAAGTTTCAACTTCCATCCCCTTACACTCCAAATGGGAATCCGGACCACTCGGGAGTTCGGGTTTGGTGCCACGTGTAACGTCTCTACCAACAACTTGTCCGATAGTGAAAGCTAGTGCCATGCAGCATGAGTGAACCCCTCTATCAGCTACATATGGTAAATAGAGAAGGGGTATCGTACATTATAATTATGTAAGTATGGTATGTTACCTTCAGGCTTGTAATAAATAATAGCCTAGTTCTCCCTAATAATGGATGATATCATATCCATCTCTTACTCTTACTCTTACTCTTACGATCCTCCTTCCTGTTCCTGGTCCTGACCGTCTGGTCTAGTCTAGAGGTATGTCGGTGGCAGATGATTGCATGTTTATGTTGATGTCAATGCTGATGCTGATGCTGATGCTGAAAATACAAATCTTTTGGTGAGCCCGAACTGGGCACTTTCATCCGTGCATTATCCAAATCCAAATTGCATGCCCATGGGCCATGGGCAGATGTATGTCGGTACTTTTACCTTGTTATTTGTTATTGTTAGGATTTCATCAGAGTCCCACGTCAAGCACATGTAGTGATGGTGATTTACTCCCCCACCCCCATGATTCCAGGGGCCCTGATATGCTGATGGTATACACTTCATTGGTCTATTATGGCAAATTATGGTTCAGGGTGTGGGCAGACAATGACATCATATCATATCTATTGAACGAAACAGCAACAGACTATTACCACATCAGCATCAGTAGACGGGTCCTGGGGGATAAGTAAGCTTTTTATAAGGAAATTTGAAATTTCGGAGAATGCAAATTTGTGTGTTGTGCCTTGGAGTTTCACAATAGATAAAGCACAAAACAATTTTCTTGACAGTGGGCACAAATTGATCTCAATAGCAATCAATAGCCACTCTTTACACACCTCCAGCATGGCAAGGGTGCAATCTCAGGACAAGGTAAGACATTCTCCTCTTAGTAAAGATGGAGGAGAATTCATCAATTTGAACTTGAAGATTTGGCGGTGCTGGCAAACCTAGGTGTGTAGTGTGTAGAGCCAATTTGCCTAGTTATTCTTCTACATATTTTTAGTGCATATAGTATACGAAAAAGTGTCGCATCCAAGAAAAGATACCGTGGTACCTAGTCTCCCCACACCCACTGGTCCAGGTGTGGTGGGAGTGTGGGACAGTGGAGGCTGACAATTGATGGGATTAGGTTTGAGTGGTTCATTTCAACAGTTAGAGGTCCATGTCAAAATTAGAAGACAGCAGTTTGTCAGTACCAGTACATACAACCCATGGGGGTCAATGTTAAAGTTAGGTACAAAGTTAGGCATGTGAGATTGTCTAGTTTTCTATCTAGTTAAAATAAAAATAGACTTTACCTAAACTAGAGTGCATCCATTTTACGTAGCCAGTGGGTCAGGGAAGAATACAACCTCCCTCCTGATTCAACATCAATTTGAGAGTCGAGAACAATTGTGTTTGTCCTTCACATTTGGTGTTGGTGGGAATTTGTGGGATCATTGTTGTGCAAAATAGTAAACAGATTTGCATGCACTATGTTGAATTTTTATTTGTGTTGGAATAAATCCTTAGTCCTCAGCTTGAGTAGATGAAGGATCTGTTCTGGCTTCGAACTTCGAGGAGTGTGTTTCAGAGGCTGGGGAGGTGTGCAAATGAACTAGTTGTGTGCGCTCAATTTATCTATCGCGCAAAATCCTACGTAAAAAAGTGTCCATGCTACAATACTACCTTTAGATTACCACACAGGAATAAAAGGCATCAGCAACGTTTTATGTTTATCCGATCAAGAGAGTGTTCCATGGTTCTGGTTTTAGTAATGTGTTATCAATTTATGACCTCAACTTGCTTGATTTGTTTGCCAAGAGCAGAGATTCTTTTGTAGGGGCAGCATCATTTACACATTGCATCACTAACAGATGGTGACAGCAACGGCAAAGATTCCCATTTTTGGTAGGAGATGAGTCAAAACCTATTTATTGCTGGCAAATGTAGAAAGGGATAAAAATATCGAATTGCCACAGACTGCCACCACGGTGCATATGCTGCGAGCACTGCAGCTGCTGTGAGTATTATCGCGATTTTCATACTGCTGAGCGTATTATGTTATCTCTTATTCATACTTGGTGCCATTCCGCCACCCGTCCCAGTCCCACCCTCATTTGCCAGCGAGCGTGGACTCTCGCGGAAGGCAAGAGATCGAGGAGGTGCACCTCTCTCCTGTTGGGCATCCATCCCCAACCAAGGCCTCGCCGCCCGGCCGGTCGGTGTCGCCACAAAAGCATTACGCTGCACTCACTTGCCTCTGCCCCTGCGCCTCTTCGCCCACTTCTCTCCACCTCCATCCAACAACCTAATTTCCCCTCCCTGCTACAAAAAAGGAAAATATCCGCCCATCCCCACGCTCACTTCTTGGCCTGCTTCGGCCTGACCTCCCCCTCGAGCACGTCCCTCACGTAAATCTCCTCCCTCGGATGATCCCTCTCCCCCTCCTCGTAGGTGTAGCTGCTCGCGATGGCCACCTGCCTCCCGTCCGGGCTGAACGCCAGGCAGGCCACGCTCGTGGGGACCTTGGCGATTGACGCGAGCTTCTTCTTGTTCCGCCCGTCCCACGTGACGACCGTCCCGTCGGCCCCGCCGGTGGCGAAGGTGCCGTGGATGGGGTGGAAGGCTATGGCGTTGACGGGGTAGACGGTGTCGTTGACGCGGTGGCACTTGAAGGCGTACTTCTTCTTGCCTGTTTTTCGTTTTCGTGGGGGGGGGGGGAGTGATGACCATTATTTCGGATTGAGTCAGAAATCGTTCGAGCAGTTGCAATACGGCGGGTCTGCACGCAAGATTGGCCGATCGTGACCGGCTAGAAAACGCATCTTCGGGCCCTGGCCTATCGTCGGACTCGAACCCGTCCATCACAAGAATACATGCCCGACACACCGACACTCTCATAATCGTGATTGGGCATGTAAACGAATTTGGACTCGACGAAACGTTGGGCGCCCTCTAGGCCAGCCAGCCAGCCAGCCAGCCAGCCGGCCAATGGCGTCGCAAGAAATGATCAAAACATTGTCCTTGCGATCGTCATTCATGGTACTTCCTATCGACCATCGTGGGCGTCGAAGACGTTGCATAAAATCGATATCGCATCCCTGCATTTCCTCAACTCTCGACCTGGTTCAACGCCCCTCACGCCAAGCTTAGTTGTTCCAACCTATCGAGGGGCAGATGTACGTGGAATATTATATTCTCACATCGGTCGGGGGACGCAATGGCAGGCATCACATCATGCGCACGGTAATATCTCGTTCTCTCTCCCTCTCAACACGTTCCGACATCAACATAATATTTTGTCATTCTCAATGACGCGTGGCAAACTCGAGGGACGCGCTTTCCTTCCCCCGCCTCCTCCCCTCCACGAAATAATAACGAATACACATAATACGATGAAACCAAAACCAACTACACAACTCACCCGAAACCACGCCGATCTCGTCCAAATATTCGATGGCGACCCTCCCCTCCACGCTCCCCGCGGCTATCCCCGCCCCGTCCGAGAGGAACTTTATGCACCTCGTCTGATACTTGAGGGAGGATTCCCTCTCGAGGACCACCGTGGCCTCCACGCCACCCGCCTCGCCGTCGTTTTCCTTGTCATCGCCTTCCACGGAGGGGCGCATCATCCGCAGGTCGACGAAGACGTTGCGACGTCCGCTCGTTGCCACGACCGCCCTCCGTCCGTCGGGGGAGACGTCCATCCCGAACGCCTTCCCGGGGAGGTCGATCGTCGCGGCCGCCGCCGCATTCGTCGCCTTCCCTCCTCCCCCCCCTCCTCCGCTCCGTCGCACGTCCCACACGTGAAATTTGCAATCCCATCCGGCGCTCGCCACGCAATTTCCATCAGTATCCTCGATGGAGGAGAGGCAGCTTACGCCCGCCTTCGCCTTTCCCCCCATCAGCTCCTCCTTGCTCGCGTCGCGGGAATGACATCCCGCGATCGAAACCGACGAGGACGCCACGTCGTATCGCTTTATGCATCCGTCGATCCCTCCCGCGTATATGACGTCGGAGGATCCGCACGCCGAGGAGAGGAGGGGACCCGATTCCATCGAGTGGGAGACGACCAATTGTCGCTGTTTGGAGGGGCCGGTGGAGTGGATGCGGAGAGATCCGTCCCAGCTCGTCGAGGCGAGGAGGTACTCGTCGTCGGAGGAGGAGGCAGCATCGCCTCGGGAGGAGGAGGGGGGGAGGTATTCGAGGGAGGTTATGCCATCGTTGGGGGGGGAGGGGAGGGAGATGGGCTCGGGGAGGGGCGAGGCCGCCATGGTCGTCGTTGGAGGATGGAGGTCGTCGTCGTCCACGCCGTTGCCGTTGTCGTCGTCGTCGCTATTTTTTGTGGTCGCGGTTTTCCTTTGTCGAGGGCAATGGGCAATGGGCGATAGTCAATGGTCAATGGGCGATGGGCAATGGGCAATGGGCAAGGGGCGATGGGATTTATTTAGGCAAAGAGAGGATGAGACACTGACGTCAGCAACCTTCTCACATTTCACTGTGACATGAATAGAACAGACATCTAACATGGAATCACATTGTTATGGTGTCGTTGTGTCATGAATGATATGTGTATGTAAAGCCGACCAATGTCCTCTCGAATTTTACCTTCTTGCAATCGCACGACTAATGGGGAATATATAACATTGCCCACAGTAGAGACGGTAAATTATGACCTCGTTTACAAGACTTCACAATCAGACCATACATACACCTAAGGTACCGAAAGTGCGACACATGGACACGAACTTTGTCCACTGCCCAACAGAAGAGAAGTCATGGATGGCGTGGCAGGGATAGGGCATATCGCTCGTATTGTAGGGGCTGGGCATCCGTGCCCCTGACTGCATCCCTCCCCAAGAGATTCAACATCAACACAACATCATGTTGAATGACTCTCTCACTCATTTAAAGAAGCGTGCAATTGCGTGCCTAAAAAAAACAAGGAATCGCTCGTTGTGTGCCGCACGGTATCGAAGGCGTTGCCGAAGAGGCAAAGGCCCTCAATGGATGGGCCCATGACAGTACCGTACGATGCTAGAGTCAGCGGCAGTCAGTAGTTCGTGTGATGTTGTGATCACCACATGTACAACAAAAGAGACATTTGCCATGGTATGTTACATGTGGGAGGGAGATGCAAAAATGATCCGTAGGTAGGTTTGTGTCTGTATGATGTGATGTACATATCAGTGCTCCATCCCCGCTCGCCGGGGGTACCTATGGTAACCTATGGTAACGTAGAGTAGGTACTTACAATACATGGAGAGACGTTTTGATGCATGCATACATTGTCGATACACACGGGACATCCATCGACGTGAACTTCCGGGTTGATATTGTACCATAGGTACACAATAACATGCGGGACATACCGCTCTGAGTTCTTGTGGGTCGCTCGACGAGGCATGGAAGTTGTTTTATGGATGGAGGTTCGAAGTTGGGGTTCGGCGACGAGATACGAGGAGCTATCGTGGTGCGGTGCCTCCATGGTTTCCTACTCCCTTCATTGTAAGTATCAGCTCAATGTGTGCAGCATGCTTGGGTGGTAGGTCAATCCTGCAGTAGTAGTAGTGGTTCTAGTCCAGGGCCATTGTGGTCGACCGGATGTCTTGATTGTACAGTAGCTGTGTGGCCTCTGTAGGCGGTAGAATGTAGAACTCTGCGCTCAGGCTAGTTCCGAATAAAATGTTTATTAAGAATACTGGCATTTTTCAGCCTGTTGTTGTAAGTGAATGAGTCCATACTTCTATTAAATCTAGCAACCAAGTCAGTGTTCATACATACTTCTTAATAACTTGGTATAATTGTTGATACCTGCAGTCTTAACTAAGACAGGACGAAACTGTGCGAAACGGAACGTACCAAGCAATTCAGCCCATGTTAAAACTCGACCACATCCTGCGTTTGCTAGCCGGCCTTCGCTTTTGTCTCACGCCGAAATCGACCAGCAACTCTTGAGATCTGTCCGAGCCGTCCAGTTTATCATCGTCATCTTCGAGCCCTGCAAAGCCTGCGGAGCATCTCCTATCGGTGAAGCTGCGACAAAGTCTGTCGGTGGCGGTAGCAGGTCGCATAGGTCGACGGGTAGTGGCCTCGGTGGTCAAGTCTCCGAAGAACTCTACTAGAAGCTCTTCGGACTTGGAACGTTTTCCCATTGCGGACGTGGTCTTGTTGTTGTTGATCGCTTTGCTTACAACAGGAGCTGTGTTCAAGGCCATGGGTCCTTCTTCATCCCTGGATCTAGTGGCACTCGACGTGGATTCGTTGCAGTCTTCTGCATCATTATTTTGAGCGTGGCAACACAAGGCCTGCTCGGGGATCGAATCCATGGATTTCCTGAAGTAGCTGTCATTATTCGAGCGATTGGAACGCTGGGAGGTGTCGATGGGCGACTCGTCGTGATCTCTATCGGGAAAGGAGGCGCCGGACGAAAACTCGGATTTGGTAAAGGAAGAAGCTAGGGAGGTCTTGGCGGTGGTATCACTCATTGATTTCCTGTATATGATGGGCGCGCTGAGTCTACGCTGCAGGGTCTCCTTCTCTCGTTGCAAATTCTTGACCTGCGTCTCGTGCTTGTCCTTGTCCTGCCGGGCATCCTTGATGTAGGTCTGGAAAGACTTGCGAGTGATGTCAGCGATGGCCTGCAGGCGAGCATTCTCGGTCATGAGCTTGGCATTGACGTCGATGAGCATCTGCATGGACCCCCCGCCGGTACCGCTGCCCTGCTTGGCAAACCATCCCTTGCGCGAGTTGGACTGATCCGCCGTAGCGGCGGCCAGCTCGTCCACCAGGACGGCCTTCTCGGCCCTGAGCGCTTCATTCTCGACCTCACACTTGCTCAGCTTCGCGGAGAGAGCGTCGAGCTTCTCCTGCTGCTTGGCGATCTGTAGCGTTAGCTCAAGTATGTCCTGGCGTCCCTCATCGCCGCCAGAGGTTTGGGTGTAATAGTACGGATCCGCGGCCAGCTTGATTCCGAAGTCGTCCTCGAGAGACGGCGCGCCACCGTCGTCGTCGTGACAAGGGCCCGTAAGCGTCGAGGCGTCGTCGTCCCCTCGTTGGAAGTCGTCTAGAGAGAAGCAAACGGATTGCGGTGGTTGTTCGATCATGATCATACATACAGTGCTTGGAACGTGTTTTTTATGCTGAGAAGTCGCGCATTCGTGTCAACAACTCCAGTTAGTGGCTTCATTCACCCCACGAACACTATCACCACGACTATCACGGGGCGGCGGCGGGCGGCGGGGGAGGCCGAAAGAAATGTGAGGATGGAGTGTAGTTAGTTTTACATAGTGGCTCGCTTGTGCTTTGCTTGTGCGATGCAAAAAGTGGGATGGCGGCCGGAGCGGATGGAGAAGGATGCGCCGTCATCCGTCATAGAGCTTGCCTAAAAGGGATGTGTATCTGAACTGGGATCTCAAATGCCAGGTGACATTCGATATGTCCGTGGAACGCGGGTAGATGCATCCCAAAAATTAGCCCAAACATATAATATTATGGCCCGCAACGAGAAGTCCGTCTGGACCCAACGCTAAAAAAATCTCCATCGCTTCATCGTGCTTCGCCAGCTCAGGGACATTTTAGCAATTTTAGGATGACAATGTGGGAATTGGTATTTATTGACGATGTCTGTTCTGTATGTACAAAGTCGGTTCTCAGGCCCATTGCAGCTGTGAGTAGTGAGTGCCGATGGAAAGTCCCTCCCGCGTGCACTTGCCCAAGACTTGCCTGGCCCGTCGGCCTCATCAAGCGAAAATGACCGACGTGTGACGTATCTCCTAGAGGTATGACATCACGGACAGACTCACCAGTGACTTGAGTGACGTGTAGTTTGTTCAACATTTATCGTATGTAGAATGCCCCTTGTGACGATTTTGGGCAGAAATGAGCTACATTGTACATTTGTGCAGGGGTTAATATCTATAATTTGGGGTAACGTACGCGTCACGCCTCTGGTATGTTTTACAGGAGAAATCGAAGACCACGTTGTCAACACTCTCACGTGAAAAATCTTGACGATCGAGGAGCTCTCGTCCCGAACGGGGAACTAACCGGGTACAAAGTATTTTGTTACCAGTGATATAGTTAAGTATTAAAATAAAATTATAAAAAGATAACCCTGGTGTTATTCTCTGTTCGGGGCGAGCGGCCGATCCTCGGCTGCACGTATTTTTTGTATGACGATCACGGCGAGAGTGTTGACAAGGTGGTCAAAACTTCTCCCGTAGGTGACGTCACGCGTACGTTACCCCAAATTATAGATATTAACCCCTGCATTTGTGTGCCGTCCGATTCTGCTCGATTCTGCAATATTCTGCAATATTCTTCCAGCTCAAAATGTTGTCGCTCGGCAAGTCACAAGTCACAACTTGCAAAACCTCACTCCAATATAGGATGTACTGATGACATCATCTTTGTCATTGTGTTGCTCAATCACTCAAGTCAGTTAGTTGATGATATCGTACACCATATGTACCTCTTGTGAGTATGCCTGATTGAGTGTTTCTTATCTCTCTAGAGAGAGGTATTGGACGGCAATGTGTAACGTGGATGGGCCTTGATGGCATGTTAGAAGGTTTGATGGAAAAGAATTATGAGGTTCTGTTGTGATTGTGAGGGTGGTGAGGGCTGGAGGTGAGTCCTTTGGATACTTTTCTATTTTGCTTTTCATTGGTGCAACATCCGAGCCTTGACTTGAACATGAGATTCTTCATTTGGCTGAAAAGTTCCTCGTCAAAAAAATGTCCACCATCGTGATACGGCCACAGTGTAGATGTCTCTAGGTACCCCTACCCCTACCCGTGACACCCGTGGTGCATGAAATGTTGTTGCTGTCCTTCAGCAGGCCAACCCACCTGGCTCTGACTCCCCATCAACTCAAGCACCGAATGATTCCGAATGGGCAGATGATTCCATACAGTTCATGGGTGTCAATATGACAGGCCCTCCATTGTTGTCATGGGGATTGTATCATATCCATAGCACTTTCGTAGGTATTGTACATAGGTAGCTCTCTAGGTACATATAGCTAGGTACATAGAAGGATTGGACATCGGACGGCGTCTCTCAAGACACGACTCGATAGAGCTTGCCTCAAAATAATGTGTATCTGAACTGGCATCTCAAATGCCGGGTACATAGATGCAACCCAAAAAATAGCCCAAACCATGCCCCCCGCACCAAAGTCAGAGACGACCCAACCTAAAAAAATCTCCATCGCTTCATCGCCCTTCGCAGTTCAGGGATATTTTAGGATACTGCTGTGGGAATTAGTATTAGACCCCATTGCTGAAGTTGGGTCACTTTTTCAAAATTTACAAGTGCCCATAAAAAATACACCACTCAATTCGTCTTGCTGACCTGATTATCACAAAAATTTCAGAAAAAGTTTTTGATGTCTTCATGTCTAACCGGAGCCTCAAAGTTGTACTAAAAATACGGGTGTGTGACAGGTCTGTGACCATGCTTTGGCCTAAGTAAAAGCACTCATCATTGCAACACATCCACCAGTGCCCCAATGACCAT
>JALLBE010000922.1:0-12650 GCA_036939795.1 Thalassiosira mediterranea
TCGCACGATTGGGGCTGACATCATTCGGACAGTAGATACTGACTCCAAAGTATGTTAAATCATATAAACTGTTTTTAGAGCTTCCACATCTACATATGCAAACAAAAACCAATAACTTTCAGCTTGGAAACTCGCAACATTATTTATTATCCAAGAATTATTTGCGCTAAATGAAGTTTATCAAAAAATAAAGATACTATTTTGATGAACCCTTTATTTGTCTAGACTACACTACTGCCCACATTTTGCATAGGATTTTGACAAACCAATTCCTGCCAGGTACATGGGTATCTCAGATTTTTGGCCTTAGAAGATTTTGATAAGTACTGTTTCCTACGGATAAGGAATCTTGCCCAATGTCATCATTTGTATCACTTCCGCTGTATGATCGATCTTGTACAAATGTATTAGAAATATATAAATACGAAGTTATCATTTCAAAAGAAAATTTTGGCGATAACATAAAAAATTTCACTATGTTTCTAGTAAATATGAAAATATTGAGGAATATGTTACCTACATAAAAATAGTTCTTTTATTTCAGTAACTTATTGCGAAGCTCCCAGAGACAATTGTGTCATGCTAAAACGTCCCAAAAACGTCGCAGTGAGCCATCATGAGAGTGAGATCGATTTTCTCGAACATGATTCCATATATATATTTTGAACAGAGCCCGCGTCCCAACATGATATCAGGCCTCACTTGCAATGATGATGGGTGCATTGGCCTATCAGCATGCAGCTTTGGTCTCATGAACACCCGCGCCTCCATCCATCGATACAGCGGATGAGCATGTGAACCATGCTGCGATGCATGGCCATGCGGTGGAACAATCAATGATTGCACTTTTGCTCGACATCAAAACCGCACCTGTATGTGGACGGTCCTCATAATATCTTTTCGTCGCCGATCGTGCCAATTCGCCTCGTTCACTTGCAACCGTACCAGTGTCCATCCAAGCAAGAGCCATAACTGCTCTCAATCCTCGCGCAATCGTCCCCCAAGCCCCAAGCAAGACGCGATGATGTTCGCCAAGCTGTCACTCCTCCTTGCGGCCGTCGCCAATGTCGCTCCCCCCACCCCCGTCCTCGGCGCCGAGGTGACCGGGTACATCATGGACCGCCTGTGCATCAGGAACTGCGACGGCAAGGTGAAGGGCGAAGTCTGCAACCCCGACGGCAGCTCCGCCTTCTACGACCCCGAAATCCACACCGGATGGTGCCTCCTCCTCGGCGGCTGCGTCCAGTCCGGCTACATGCTTATGTCCGAGGAGACGGACGAAACTGGAAAGCACAGCATCATCGCCAACTTCACCGACGACGCCTCCAAGACCGCCGTACTCGATTACATCAACGCTGTTACTGGAAACCAGAGGGTGAACTTCCCCGTTGTCACCGTCGAGCACGCCGACGACGCAGTAGTCCTCACAAGCGATGAAGGCGATGACGTCATCCAAATCACCAACGCCGTCCTCAAGGATCCCTGGCCCACCAGCGCCTACGACGGAGCGGCGACGACCCAGAAGGTCTGCGACACGCTCGCCGACGCCGACATCGACGAGAACAACATGTGCTTCCGCTCCGATGTCCTGGTGTCGACGCACGAGAACAAGGACATGATCATCGTGCAGAGCAACGGATGTCCCGACCACATGAACATGATGGAATCGAAGGGCACCCTGCCCAACGATCAGGCGTGGCCCATGGTGGATGCTGCCGCGGCCGAGGGTAGCGGCAATCCTTGCGCTGCTTGTGGCGCTTGTGGCGGATGTGGTGGCTGTGGTGGCTGTGGAGGATGTGGAGGATGTGGAGGGTGTGGAGGGTGTGGAGGATGTGGCGGGTGTGGCGGGTGTGGAGGATGTGGAGGATGCGATGCCTGCGCTGGTGCCTGTGATGCCTGCAGCGCCTACAATGCCTGCGCTGGTGCCTGCGGTGGCTGTGATGCCTGCGGTGGCTGTGATGCCTGCGGTGGCTGTGATGCCGGCAGTGCCTACAATCCCTGTGGTGGCAGCTGCGACGCTCTATGTGGTTCTGGCTGTGATGCTCAATGTGGTGCTGGCTGCGACGGTGGACGTAATCTCCAGTGTGATGCTCAATGCAGCGCTCAATGCGGTGCCGGCTGTGACGCTTGCGGTGGTAGCTGTGGGGGTGACTGTGGGGGTGACTGCGGTGGTAGCTGTGGGGGTGACTGTGGGGGTGACTGCGGTGGTGACTGCAGTGGTGACTGTGGCGCTAGCTGTGGCGCTAGCTGTGGCGCTGACTGTGGTGCTGGTGCTGCCCCCTGCCCTGGAGAATATGATGCTTGCAGTGCTGTATGTGGTGGCAGCTGTGGGGCCTGCGGTGCTGAATGTAGCGCCTGTGCTGGGGCCTGCGGTGGTGCATGCGACGCCTGTGCTGGGGCCTGCGGTGGTGGACGTAATCTCCAGTGTGGTGCCTGTGCTGCAGCCTGTGGAGGATGTGGAGGATGTGGCGGCTGCGGTGGCTGTGGAGGCTGTGGAGGATGCGGTGGCTGCGGTGGCTGTGGAGGATGCGGTGGCTGCGGTGGCTGCGGTGGCTGTGGAGGATGCGGTGGATGCGGTGGCTGTGGAGGATGTGGCGTTGAATCAGAAGAAGGATGCCCCAAGACTGAGGTTGCCAAGGTTGGCAAACATACCCCCATGTATCAGGTGAGGCACCCTTGTACCTTGGTTCCTTTCTCAAGTGGATGGCATCTCTAACCTTTCAAACCTCACACCCTCCTGCATTCATCAGCATTACACTATGATGATCCCGCGAAATCCTACCACTGGAGATGAAGCCACCACAATTACCGATGATGTTGTTGGCATCATGACAAATGGTGTCCTCTTGGACAGCCACAGCCAGACTTGGTCGTATGATATGTGCAACGGGCACTCTGACACCAAGCATCAATACCATTACCACATCCCACCTATCTGCTACCTCAAGTCTATGGGTGTCTCGACCCCCGCTTCTGAGAACTGGTGGATCAACGACGAGATGGACGCAGTCCGTCCCTACGAAGAGATGGCTGCCCAGTTTCCAGAAACGGGGAGCAGCCCTGTTCTTGGTTTTGCTCGCGACGGTCATCCCATCAAGGCTCTCTACGATTTATCCGGAAGTTTGGTGCGCAGTGCTGCTTTTGATGGAGACTTGGACGAGTGCAATGGGAAGACTGACGACGATGGGTACGCGTACTACATCACTAGCGAGCCTCCCTTCGTCCCTACCTGCCTCTGGGGTGATGTCGGATCATTCACGGCTGTCCAAACGCAGCTCGCCTGCCCCAAGGATGGAATCACGAACACAATCGAAGGCGTCAGCACCGACGCTGTCACCGACGGAGGTACCATTGATGACGGCACCATTGACGAAGACACTGGCGAATCTATCGACGAAGGAACCGACGAAGTAGTTACCGAGGGAGATAGTCCTGCTGAAGCTAGTTCTGATAGTCACGCCAGTGCCCCTTCACTCGAGACCTTTGTCACGGTGGCAGCGGCTGCGGCATTCTTCGTGTAAGCTCTTGACAAGCGTAAATGAGTGTGTGCATGGTTCAAAATTATGTGGTTGTACAGTATACGAAGCGTGGCAGAAGACGGCCAAGAAGATAGCGGAGGGCCAGAGGTTAGAGAGCCTGCCGCCAAGAATGAAGTCCACGTCCTCAGTATTGAAATCTCTGTGTGAACGATAATCATAGCGCTCGAGTAATCTTAACTCAACGTATCGAATCAATTCTGAGTGGAGTAAAAAATACTACTTTGCATAGCGACGTATCCACTCTAATGATTCTTAGTGAAGTCACAGCAGGAGCAAATACAACTGTTGACTACTGGTGTACATATGGAACATAATCTACGATACAAAGAAATGTGGCACTGTAACAATCAATTCTCAATACCAGCGCACTCTCCTCTGAGAGACTGCCCAATCGACCTTCTCCATACAAAGAGGGCAGTCGTTTTTTCTGGAAGCCCATTGATCGATGCATTTGAAGCAGAACTTGTGTCCACAACCACTGACGCTCGCGAGATTGGGGGCACTAGTGCAGTCGAGGCAAATTGCGCATTCGACGTGGTGACCGTTGTCCTCCTGGTTCAATTCGGTGGACTGCATTGCTTTAACTGAGGCCAGTATGGCACGCTCGACGTCAGAGTCAGAGTCGTCGTCAACGTTTCGTCGTCGCCACCATCGTAGTCAGAGAGGTAAGTTTCACACGTCAAAGTCCTTGAATAGACAACTTGTGATTTCTCGTGCCCGCGGTCGAAAACAAATGGGATCTTCGATATCGATGGAGGAGATAGGCGCCGTGCGAACGGTATCGCAGGAGGTGAAAGGCGCCTTGCGAACTTTTCGATTGTACGGGCTAGCCTCTCACGACCGTGGCAGGAGTCTTGGGTAGGGACATCGTGGCCATGATCTATGTGTTGAGTATGGATCTTTGGCTCAGAGGCAGCAAGACCCATTGAAGGCACATCAATGGTTGATTGTTCGTCGTACCGTCGCAGGTGGCGATTCGTGGTTGGAAGTGAAGATGCGTCCGACTTCTCTCGTTCCATCCGCATTGCCTCAAGGCGGACAATCGACACGAAATCATCCCATACACAGGCTTTTAGGCGACGATGGCATTTTGACTTTGATGCACCCACTTCTACTTTGCGATCAGTAGGCAATGAAGTCTCGTTTGTGGGAGTCGACTCAAGTAGGTGGTGCTGTCTCAACTTCTGAGGCATCTCCGCCAATAGCCCACCCGCTGTCAACGCGTGGCGACGTGATCGACCCAAGGAGGGACGGCGTCGGCCTTGAGCTGGAGTACCTCTTGTAAGTCGGTCCATGGTTGACGATGGTAGAAACTTGGGCGAAGGCGTTCCTTGGGCGTTCCGGGTGCGTGGTTCATGTAAAGGTAAAGTGAGCGACGTGAGAACAAAAATATGATTAATATCGACCGGGTGAAGCAACGAACCTACGTAGCCATGGCGTGCATCGTGCTGCATCTATCTGTCAGTGCTTGCATTGCTCATCAAGTAGCAAGCGCTTTCATGAAACAAGGAACTCGCCGCGCCTCGCATCTGTTGACTTGATTGCGCTGCCGTGACAAAATCGAACATATGTACCTCCAGCGGTTAGTCCCACCTCGGTATGATGTACTGATTCCGACATTACCACACGTAGACGACTATTTCACGCTACATATTGTACTGGCCGAACAAAAAACGGCTTACGCGACCCGCCTCTCTCTACAACACCCTCTTTTGCTGCAACGTAGAAACCGAAAGTCTGGATCTGTTGGGACCGTGGGGACGAGCAAGGGATGTATCACGTTGAGGTGGAACCGCAACCGCCATCCGCTGTGCCCACCGTATGGTATCCTTTACCTATCAACCTTGAAGTACGTTAACCCGATGTACGATAACTGTCGACATCGATGATCAAATCAGAGAGGCATTCAACAAGACATTCATTTCCAGCCAATCCCAGCCGTTGTTGTACGGTTGCAATATTGTAGACCCGCCACATTTTTTGTGAATTGGTGCAACCCGTTAGGCATGAATCCCACAGGAGGAACTGCATGCGCGACATTCGTAGCCACAACCAAATGGCGACACGATGGCGCCAGGCTAGCTGGGTTTGGTGTATGTGGTGGATATCAAGGGTGTCGGAGTGCGAGATCAGCGCACTCAATGATACATGCGGCTCTACCAATTCGCTATTTTTGGCTTCATTGCTTTCAAGTAACCCATAAAGAAGTACCAATGCCAATCAGTGCAATGTATCATACCATTTGATCAAGCTAGCGCGGGACACGAGGACTGGTTTGGAAAGGTTTACATAATAATCCATGTCTGATCGATGTGAAAGAGAGCGATGATCAGAAATTAACGGGGGTATTACATAGATCGATCGAGCTGAAGTCGCTTTGACATATCAAGAATAAAGAGATCTCGGCCAAGTCAAGCGGGGGGAGAGAGATTGAATCACATCCATCATTAAATCACATCTGCAGTATCGAGAGCCATCAATTCTTTTCAGATCTTGTCTTGCTGAATGAAAGCATAGTTCCAACAATACGTGTCATTGCATTGAAATTTCCATACATCAGAAATAATTGACGCCAAGATTGTGCCTTCCAGCTAGCCACTTGGCTCTAACTCGTCAGACCCATCAACCCCCTTTGCCTAACATACCCTAATCATTCTTCTCTTGCAGTATATCACAGATTTTCTTCGCATCGTCTGTGCTGAACACGTAAACCTTTCTTGCTGCCTGCGCATCGTCACTACCGCTCGGAGTGCTGCGTCCAGCACTCTTTTTACGCACTTCTACCCTGACGGCCTGACCGTTCTTGACGATGTATCCCGTCTCCCCGCGCAGATTGAATCGTATACCCCACCCGCCCCATTGCGTCAGCCCATTCACGTCCTCGACTGCGGACGCATCGACGATGTCACTTCTATCGATTTCACAATGCGCATATTTGTATCCGAAAGTCAGGGTGGTTTCGGTGATCGAGACACTATACGTCCAGAATATGGGCGCGATGGGAAAGACGATGAGAAGGAGCGCTCGCCAAGGCGGATTGATCACCTCGTGGTACAGCATGAATGCGATCTTGGCTAGAGGATGGCGAGAGGCACCAGTAGGTCCTATCTCATCTCGCGACTGACTAGCTCATCAATCCTCACACAACCAACAAAGAGGCTGCCCTCCCCTGGTGCGTCCACAGAGGTCCACAGTGATGCCGTGCCGCCGCGCCCTCGTATTGTACCTCCAACGAAATGCCTCTCGTGCTCGTGAGTGCCGCCCTCTCGGTGGCTTTGAGCACGGAGGTTTAGCCCGCCCTCGCCTTCTGCCTTCTGCCTGGACTTCTGGACGGTGGACGGATGTGATGTGCCGGGCGGGGGCGGGAGCCACTGGGCACTGGATGGCCGGCCGGCGGTCTTGAAATCACACATCTCCAGGGGCAGTAATATCTCTGTAAGAAATATCATCGAGAAACTCACATACACATACAACTGAGCTAGCTAGCTTGAGGTCGTACATAGGAATCCATTTGAATTCTTCCATAGACACATCTCAATACAATTATCATTGAATAGGAATTAGTATATGTATGTCTTACAATATATGATACGTTGGGTCGGCACACTGAGATATTTAACACGATTTGATTGACACTTATCACATCTGAGATTTGAGATGGCAATCGTTTCATCGTTCCATTTTCTCCCTTTGAGAGTTGCAGCGCAAACGTATTATAAATTCAAATTCAACGGGGTCCTATGTTGACTTATACTGAACGGGTAAATGCTGCTTTGGCCAAAATTTGGAGGGATCGATCTCTCTGACTCACCCGTCCACTTTTTTATCACTGCCCCGTCCAGTCGGAGGGGCGTACCGTTACCCTCGGCATCAAGTATTGGTCGGAGGGGCCGGCAGAACGGCACTGCCACCAACTGCCACAATTTGCAACACTTGCGTGTGCATGAGTTGTGCATGAACGAAGTCATTTTTCAACAGGGCATTTCAACTCTGTTTCAACTTGGTTTCAACGGCGTGGCGCTGCGGCCGGCTTGTGCTTGCTTCTGCCAATCTTGCTTGCTCGGATCGCTTGCGTTTTGCGTTGCGTTGACCGACAATTTACGACCGTCGAAGCGCGCGCCTTTTCCTTCTCGATGAAGGTGAGGCGACATGCACCAGTTGCGCAATTCTTTTCACACGACGGCTTTCACACGATCGTCCCTGGTCGCGGCACCTCAGACCCAAACCAGGATTGGCATACGCCGAGAGGGAAACCCGACGAGCCAAAGTCCATAGGCCGACGTCTCGTCCCGACGCCTTGGCGGCGTAGGGGGCATTCGTGTCGTTCGTGCGTCCGGAGGAGTCCAATCGGAGATTGAGAACACCCCCACAGCTAGAGCAGCGCTCTAGAGAGGGCGCCGAGGATCTGAGAGACGGTCAATAAAATTCGTCCCCTCCATATCCCAATAACCATGGCGAAGAACATGGCAAAGCTATCGCTGCTATCCGCGCTGCTCCTCCAGCACTGCCCGGCGCTCGCCCCGGGCGCCCTCACCACCGGCAACGGCGCGACGAAGCGCCGTCGACGAGCCCAGCAGGGAGCGGGAGGAGGCCAGGCCGACGCTGCGGCCGACCTCGCCGGCCTTGCCGGCCTCGCCGGTCCATCCGCCGAAGAACCCGCCGCCCAACAACCCCTGGGAGTGACCGTGGGCGGCATCGTCTACTACGACGTCGACGGCGATTCCTCCCGCGATCCCAACGAACCGGGCGTGCCCGGGGCCGCCGTCCAGCTCCGATCGTGCGCCGACAACGGTCGCCTGGGCACCACCCGCACGAACTCCCTCGGCGAATTCACCTTCACCCGCCCCTTCGACGCGGGGGGATGTTACTACGCCCGCATGGACGTGAACGCCAACGCCTTCGCGGCCGGGACCGACATCAATGCCGGGAACGGTCGGAGCGATCAGGTCACGCTCGCGGACGGGGGGAGCCAGTATTTGGAATTCGGCGTCGTCCCCCCCGAGGGATCGGGCATCACCATGTCGCCAACGCCGGGGCCCACGTCCATGCCCACGAGGGAGCCGACGCCGGCTCCCAAGCCCACGGTTTCTCCCACGATCACGAGCTCTCCGAGCTCGAGCCCGACGACGTCGCCGGAACCCACGGCCTGCATAGTGGAGGACGTGATAGCCGACGACATCATGAGTTCGGCGCCGATTTTGAGGAGCAGCTACGGAATGGTCTTCTCCGTGAGCACTCCCCCCCATCCGGATGCCGAGGATCGCAACCCGTTCGACGACGAGGATGATGGTGGTCGCACGCTGAGGGGAGAGGACGAGGAATACATCTCCATCACGTCGCTGTCGTTGAGGGTGTTGACTCCCCTGCTGGGGGAGGTCAGCGCCACCAACTACGAGGTGTGGTACTACCCCGGATTCTACAAGGGATTGCCCCGGGGTAATTTGAACGGGTGGACTCTGGTTTCCGGGGGGAATTCCCTGGGGGAGAAGGTCATGGTGGAGGTGCCCGTGGAGGAGGTCGAGGGCGAGGAGGAGGAGGAGGAGGAGAAAGTTGACGAGGAGGAGCCCGCCGAAGAGCCCGCGGATGAGGATCAGCCTGAAGATCCAGCTGATGGGGAGTTGGCTGCGGAGGAGGAGGAGGAGGAGGCCGAGGAAGCGACTCCCGCGCAGGAGCCTGCCACCGAGCCGGCAACCCAAGGTGGGACGGCCACGGATGGGGCAGGAGCTGTAGGAGGGCAGCAGGGAGCGGCCCAAGGAGGCCAGGCGGCTTTGGGAGGAGGAGGAGGAGCCCGGGATCTCCAGGTCATCACCTTCGAGGATCAGAACACGACCTTCATCCCCATCCGCCAGAATCCCCTCCTCCTCGATTCCAACTTCTTCTCCGGGGCCTTCCCCAGCGACAACGGCAAGTACCAGGTCCTAGCGTCATCCCTCCTCCCTGATGGGGGGATGGAGACCCTCAACGCGGCCGGCACACCCGTCAAGACCTACCTTTACCGCATCCCCGCCGCTAAATTCTTACCCATCCGCCTCCCAAAATTCGGCGGCGAGGCCAGCTTCTACGTGACGCTCGACCGCGGCCTCATGCAGAACGGCGACGCCACCAAGGAAGAATTGCACGAGGTCGACGTCCAGAACGCCGAGTACGATCCCTTCGGCAACATCTACGAGGACATGAACGTGCGCGTGCACGTGGGGGAGGGGGTCACGGACAACCCCTGGCCGTCCATAGACGCCTTCTACCGTCCCCGGAGGTTCTTGGGGAAGGTGTGGTACGAGCAGTTTTTGGAGACGCCCTGCCACCTCCACGAGACCTATCCGAGCGCGGCGCCGAGCGAGGTGGTCATACCCGAGCTGCCGCTGGTCAAGGAGGATGCCGCCGGGGAGGTCGAGGATGAGGAGGAGGAGGAGGCGGGCGACGAGGTGAAGACAAGCTTCGTCGTCTCGGTGTTTTTGCAGCAGGATATTGCCGACTCGGATCGCATGGACGAAAACGCCATGGGGAACTTCACCGAGACCGTGCTCAAGCTCATCAACGAGGAGTACGTTTACCAGCACTGCATCTGGGCGACCGAGATGGAGGTGGAACAACAAAAGCTCAGCCTCCTCGTGGACGGCAACCGCGAGCGCGACCTCGCGAACGGGAACGGGTGGAGGGAGTGGCGGGAGGAGGAGCGTCGCGGGCCGAGCGGACCGCTGCTTCGCGGCATGGAAAGGCGACGGCTGCAGACGGACATCACCATCCTGCAGGCGGAGGTGAGCGTTTCGGGGAGGGCGTACGACGATCCCGAGGTCTGCCCGGAGGGATCGACCCCCGCCGGTCCCGACGACCGCGGCGACGGGTGGGAGGAGACGGCCGCGTGGATCGCGATAGATTACGTCGTCGCCAACTCGGACAGGCTGGCGGAGAGGTTGAGGAGGAGCCATCCGTACTTCGAGAAGATATTTGTGGTCGCGGCCGATCCCGAATTGCTGAGCAAGAAGGACAGGCCCGGGTCGGCGTCAGGTGGCGCTGGTGGAGGGGATCCTGATGCCGTCGCGGCGTCGGAGGAGGAACAGCAGGATGATGAGGGCGGCGGGGTGCCGCTCATACCGATAGTGGCGGGAGCTGCGGCGGCGGTGGTGCTGTTGGCCATCGCGGCCTTCTGCTTCGTCAGGAGAAAGAAGAAGAGGAAGGCCACAGAGATCGAGGAGGCGCAGGACGTCAAGGATGACCTCGAGGGCAAGCCGGCCGGAGACGAGGACAGGATAGGCGAGGAGGCGGCTCCGGACGCGTCCGTCGACGAACTGGACGGCGAGGACCCCACCGAGCAGGACGCCGACTCCGACACCCTCCCGCTCCACGTCGAGGAGATGGAGCCGGACCACATGGCCGACCACTGGCCGAGGCTGCGCGCTGTCCAGACGATCGAGGAGACGATCATGACGCGGGGACTGCCCCGCCGCAGGAGCGAGCCCACCATGTCCACGGCCCCCTTCCCCCTCACCGTAATCAAGAGGACGAGGAGCGTTGGATGCATCCGCGAAATCTGGATCAACCTCGACAAGGGGGGCGGGCACGGCCTCGGAGAGGACGGGGGGTACATGGAGGAGCTGCTCCTGGGGACCTTGTACCCCATCGACGATCCCGACATGCTCGCTTGGGAGCGCGAGCGTCACCTCACGGGGGGAGACGAGAGCTGTCCGTACGTGCCCCACGGAGCGAGGAACGACACCAACTACATCGACGACGGGGAGGAGGATCGTACCAAGAGCCCCGAGAAGTACAACAAGAGGGAGAGCCAGGCGAGCGAGGGCGAGGGCTCGTCGAACGCGCCCAAGTTCAACGTCAAGAAGGCAAATCCATTGGTCATGCAGCAGGTGGAGATGCTGGAGGCCAAGTGGAAGCAATTGAGGGAGGAGTACGACGACGACGACGAACTGTCGGACGACGAGGTGGACATGGAGAACTTCGACGTGAACGGTCGCATCGACCAGCTCATGGGACACATCGAGAAATTGGAGATGGAGAGGAAGATGAAATTGGCCGAGCTAAAGAGGCAGGAGGAGGAGGAGGAGGAATTGGCGAGGAAGAGGATGGTGAGGGCGGGGGAGGGGATCAATTACAATACGGAGTTCAACAAGGATTTCGTCATTCGGAAAAAGAAGAAGAAGAAGGTCAGTACATATGCATTCGCGAGTAGGAATCGTACTTTTGTCGCGCCGCAACGACGTAATCCGCCGCTCACACGTTCCCCCTCCATACCCCACATATATGCATTCGTCATCGCGTCGTGCAGGCCCAGGAGGATCTCGACCTGGACGAGCTCTCGAGCTCCTCCTCCGAGGAGGAAGAGGAGGAGGATGGAGAGTTCGACGTCAAGTGGATGAGGCTGAAGGTGCCCCTCGCGGCGCAGGATCCGGAAACGATGAGGACCATGGTGAAGAAGGGGAACAAGATGTGATTATTTTTTTCGTTTACGGACCCGTACGTGCATGTCCTTCCGTCTCCCGGGCATGGTACCCATACCCCCCCCGTCTGGACGCTCGGCACAAATCTTCTTTTGGGATGCGTGTATCGCTCGAGATTTTGTTTGTAGGCTAGAGAGGATGGGGAAGGGGGAAAAAAAGGCCCTCCTTCTCCTCGAGTTCATTTGACCCCCCCATACCTCTAGGATGGAAGAAGCAGGAAAGCGTTTGTTAATCGTTGTTACATTATTTTAGAGAGAGAGAATATGAAAATCGTGCTCTGGTGCTCTGTAGATGAAGCTTTGACTGGCTTGGACCAGCCCTTGATCGATCCACTAGTATTGTATCTCTAAAGCAAGGTTTCTGAGCATCACTTCTCTTCTTTTACATGAAAATGGGGAGCTTTTCAACCCCGTCATGCATCGCCGTGCCGGCAGTTATCTTTCACTTTTATCTTTTATGTACCAGTTTGGGTCGACTCTTGACGCGCGCGTCAATTGACAACCATCGCAATCTACGTAGGAATAGTAATAAATAAAAAACGGATTTGTGTCAATCTATTTCAGGCTGTCTTTTGGATACCTATCCATCTGAAGTCCTGCGCCACAGAAGATTTTTGCTAAAGTACTTCATTTCTGGGAATTTATTACAAATAGTACTTCAA